>JAODAL010005962.1:0-138351 GCA_025379985.1 Phyllomedusa bahiana | reverse complement strand
ATTTAATATAAAAACCACACATATATACATACAGTTGGGTATCATCAGCATACAGATGGAAATTGAAAGCCATGTGATGATTAGTGGCCCGGGACCAAGATTAAATGAAAAAAATGAAATCATACAATATATAAACATTAAACATACATATATATATATATAACTATATATTATATACACACACACACACATACAAACACATATATATATATACACACACATACAAATATATATATACACATATATATATATATATATATACACACACACACATACACATATACATACTACACACATATATATATATATATACACACATATAAGCACACACAAATATACATACACACACATATATATATATATATATATATATAAATATATATATATATATATATATATATATATATATAGTGGGTACGGAAAGTATTCAGACCTCTTTACATTTTCCACTCTTTCTTTCATTGTAGCCATTTGGTAAGATCCAAACAGTTCATTTTTTTGCCTCTGCACCCCAGATATTTTTGCAAATTCATTAAACAAGAAAAACTAAAATATCACATAGTCATAAGTATTCAGACCCTTTTGAGCTAGTACAGCCATGAGTCTTCTTGGGAATGATGCAATAAGTTTTTCACACCTGGATTTGGGGATCCTCTGCTATTCTTCCTTGCAGATCCTCTCCAGTTCCCTCAGGTTGGATGGTGAACATTGGTGGACAGACATTTTCAAGTCTCTCCAGAGATGCTCAATTGGGTTTAGGTCAGGGCTCTGGCTGGGCCAGTCGAGAATGGGCACAGAGTTGTTTTGAAGCCACTGCTTTGTTATTTTAGCTGTGTGCTTAGGGTCATTGTCTTGTTGGAAGAAGAACCTTCGGGAAGAGGTTTTTATCCAGGATCTCTCTGTACTTGGCCGCATTAATCTTTTCTTCAATTGCAACCAGTCGTCCTGTTCCTGCAGCTGAAAAACACCCCCATAGCATGATGCTGCCACCACCATGTTTCACTGTTGGGATTGTATTGGGCAAGTGATGAGCAGTGCCTGGTTTTCTCCACACATACCGCTTAGAATTAACACCAAAAAGTTCAATCTTCGTCTCATCAGACCAGAGAATCTTATTTCTCATAGTTTGTGAGTTCTTCATGTGTTTTTTACAAACTGTATGGGGGCTTTCTGATGTCTTGCACTGAGGAGAGGCTTTTGTTGGCACACTCTGCCATAAAGCCCCGACTGGGGGAGGCTGCAGTGATAGTTGACTTTGTGGAACTTTCTCCCATCTCCCTACTGCATTTCTGGAGCTCAGCCACAGTGATCTTGGGGTTCTTCTTTACCTCTCTCACCAAGGCTCTTCTCCCACGATTGCTTATTTTGGCTGGACGTCCAGGTTGAGGAAGAGTTGTGGTCGTCCCAAACTTCTTCTATTTAAGGATTATAGAGGCCACTTTTGCCTTAGGAACCTTAAAGTGCTGCAAAAAATTTTTTTGAAACCCTTAAACCAATCTGTGCCTTGCCACAATTCTGTCCCCTGAGCCCCTTTGGGGCATTCCCCCTTAACCTCATAAATTCTCATGGCTCAAAATTTTCACTGTGATTTTGTGAGGCCCTTATATAGACAGGTGTGTACCCCCAAAAAAACCAACCCCAATCACTTTAATTAAAAACGATGGACTCCAATGAAGGAGTAAAAAACCACTCAAGAAGGATCAAAAGGAAATGGACAATTTTGGGGTTTTAAATAAGAGTTCACAGAAAAGGGGGTTTTGAATACTTTAGGGCCCAAATGGGGATTTTTTCCATTTTTTTTTTTAAAAAATTTTTACATAAATATCTACTTTTCCGGGGTTTTTTTCTTTCAAGAGGGGGTGCAAGTGTACTTTAAATTTGAGCAAAAAAAAAGCCCCTTTGATCTTACCAAAATACCCCAAGGGAAAAAAAAGGAGTAAAAAATGTAAAGGGGTGGAAAATTTTCAAAAACCCACTGTTTAATAAATAAAAAAAATTTTTAAAAATATAATTTAAATTATTATAAAAATCAATATTATATTATACACACGGGAAAGCCCTGACTTAAAAAACTTTGCCGCCCTTATTTTTTCTGTCCCCCCAGTTCCCAAAGGGAAACTTATGGGGAATGTTTGGCACTTGAAATTTCCATATTTCCCCCGGTTCCACACAAAGAGTAGCTGTGGAACGAAAAATTTCCAGCGTGCCAAAAGCAGTACTTTGGGCAAAAAATGGGTGAAATTTTCCTTAACAAGGGAACGGGCACAAAACAAATTTTAAAACCCTTCCTGCACAAATCCAAAATAAAAAAAAAAAACCTTTTGTGCTTGATTTACATTTTAATAAATAAACCTTTTTCCGATTTAACATAAAAATTTCAACTTAAGAACAAACCTACATCCCTATCCTGTTTGAAACCCGGGAAACTGGTATATATATATATAAAATGCAAATAGGGGTTTTAAGCGTTTTGCGTTGGCTATCGAATCGACCCGAAAGTCGTTTTTTATTTTTTTTTTTCGGGGGTCCCCCCTTTACCCCCCCTCATAAGGTTTTCATATTTTAGCGTCGATTATGAGCGATGACCTTTAAAAGGTCAATGGGTAGCAACAACACCTTCATTCTTACACCCAAACAAGGCTGGAAAGTTTTGGAATTAACAGCCCCAACATTAAAATTTAAATTAAATGCTACATTTTGGGCAACCACATTGGGTTTTATAAAAGAAAAACAGAAAAAAAGTCACAGACCATTCACTATCCCTGCCTTTGTCCCACAGCCTGCCCCTTTAAAACCCTTTAAATCACCCCACAAATTGAAAAGCCCCGAAGGCAGAAATTTTTTTAAAACCATCATTTTACTTAAACTGGACATTGAAAACCCCTGCCCCTGGATCGCAGCATGACCCCAAACCTGCATGACCCCCACTTTTAAAAATTTTTGCCGGGAAAAAAGGAGTTTTTAAACCCCCCAAATTTTATTTTTTCACTGGAAAATTGACTATACCTGTCCGGGCCCCACAGCAGAGCCCCAAACCTGAAATGACCCCCACTTTTAAAAATCCCCGGAAAAAAAAATTCTTTAAAACCACCATTTTAGTTTTCACGGGACATTGACTATAACCTGTCCTGGGCCACACAGACCCGGGGCCCGGAGTTACAGTGGGTGCGGTTTAAAAGCCCAGCTGCGTCCGTCATCTAATTTTAAAATGGCCCGGGTTTAAAAAAAGGGGCCCCGATTACCCTAAACAACGAAAACTTGTCCCTACTAAAACAGAGTGTGGGAAACGGAAGTGTGGGGACAATCCAGCCTTCCTCCCAAAACCCCCCCAATACCTGGGGTTTCTTGCCCCTCCTTTTGAGTGTGGAAACCAGTTAGCTTCAATTTTTAAATACGGGGGTTTTAAACCCCCTGTTTACACCCCCGGGCCCTTTTTCTTGGCATTCTTTTTCCATTTTACCCCAACGTGCTGGGGGAAATGGGCCGGGACTTTTTTTCTCCTTTTCCAAGCTCCATTTTCCCTTAAAATTTTCCCCCATGTCCCCTGAATAACCCACATCTGGGCAAGTTTTTTCCCGTACCTCCCTTTTTCAATTCAGAGGAATTTTTTAACAGCTTTTTTGGGGACCCAACTTTTTTAGTCTTTTAATTTTTGGGGGGGGGGGGGGGGGGGGGTTTTTTTGGGGGGAAAACCCACCAAAGGGCTTTGTTTTTCTTTTTTTTTTATTGTTTAAATGGGGTTTTTCAATTTAAGGGGATTGATTTGCTATGTTAAAGATCTTTCAAATAAAGTCATTTTTGCAATATGTGGCCATTAACATTTTCCTACCTATTTCCCGTTTCTGACAGCCCCCATCACCCTTTTAGCCCTCTTGACAATTGTTTAAAAACAAATTTCTGTTAGAAAAAAACATTTTTTTTAAAAAAAGGGCCTTAGGTTTTAGGCTGCATGTCACAGCAAAAGCCCCCCAAAAAATTTAAAAACAAGACCCCCCAGCCACTTTGGAAAAATTGTAAGAACAAATGTCCTTTTTTGAAACAACATTTTTTTTGAAGGACCCTATAAAAGCTGCATTTTCACAGCCAAAATGCCCCCAAAAAAATTTAAAAAGCCCTCACCCCTTGAGCCCACTTTGGGCAATTGGAAGAACAAAATTCTGTTAAAAAACAACATTTTTCTAGAAAAAGGACCCTTTGTTTTACTGCATGTCCCCCAGCAAAATGCCCCCCAAAAAATTAAAGCAAGACCCTTTAGCCCTTTTTTAAAAATTGTGAAACAAATGTCTGTTAAAACAACATTTTTTTGAAAAGACCTGAGAAAAGCTGCATGTCACAGCCAAAAAGCCCCCAAAAAAATTTAAAGCATGAACCCCTGAGCCACTTTGGACAAATTTTGAAGAACAAATGTCTGTTAGAAACAACATTTTTTAGAATAGGGCCTCTATTTTAGCTGCATGTCAAAGCAAAATGCCCCCAAAAAATTCCAAAACAAGACCCATGAAACCCTTTTTTTAACCAAATTTTGAAAACAAATGTCTTTAAAAACAACATTTTTTTTGAATAGGGCCTGTAATAAAATTTCTGCATTTCAAACCCAAAAAAACCCCCCAAAAAAATTTAAAGCATGACCCTTGAGCCCACCCTTTTTCAATTGTGAAAAAAATGTCTTTTAGAAACAACATTTTTTTTATAATAGGACCTTAGTATTGCTGCAAATTTTAAACGCATGACCCCAAAAAAATTTTAAAAATGACTTTTCAGCCACTTTTAAAAAATTTTGAGGGGAGAAATGCCACTTAGAAGCCACATTTCTGTTCCAAAGGACCATGATTATTGCTTTTATCTCACAATTAAAATGACCCCCAAAAAATTTTTAAATATGACTTCTCAGCCCCTATTAAAAATTGTGAGGGGGAAATTGCCACTTAAGGGAACCCAAAATTTTTCCCGTTCCAAAAGGGGGCCCATAAAAAATACTGTAAACTCCAGCAAACATGACCTCCAAAAATAATTGACAATGCGGGAAAAAATTTTTTAAATAAAGTGAGTAAATGGAATACGGTTTTTGTCAAGAAAACCCTTGGGTGTCTTTTAAAAGTCTCCTCAAGCAAAACCCGCAAAATGAACTGTTTGGGAAAAGAGAATAAAAATTTGGGAGTAAGAAATAAAAATTTAAAAAAAAAAGTAATTTAAGAGGACCATTTCTGTTTGAAAAGGGAAAGTGAATAGACCCGGCCCAAATAAATCGGTTGGGCCTCGGGAATTGGGGGCCACAACCCTCATTTAAGATCCCTGCCCGATTCATCTTGAAAAGAAAGTCCAAAAGATCCCCATTACTGTGGAAAAACCCCGGGTGCGTTTTTTCTGTAAAAGACTCCTCCAGCTGGGCCGAAGGTCCCTCAGAAAATGACCCCCTTGGCTGCTGGGCAGGACAACACCTCTATGGGGTGAGGCCCCCTCGGGCCATTCGTCCATTTTGGATACCCAAAGTCTATTGGGTCCGGAAAACATGCAAAAACAACGGTTTTTGAGAGGGCGCAGGGTATCGGCACCATGTCTTAAGCAATCCTGTGTGTTGGATTTTTGCCCTGCATTGCAAAGCGTTGGTTTAGGGGGGTAAACCCAAAAATTCCAGAGGTCACCCCTTAGGCTTCTTCCACCCTTCCTCTGCTGGCCCCCTACGCCTACTTTGGGACTCTACTGTGTTTAAAAATTGCTGATTTGTTTTCCCCCCGTGACATTTTGGGGAACGTGAAGCAGAATCCAAAAGATGTTTCCCCGTTGGGTCAATCAGCAAGGTCTCCATTTCCTGCATTTTTCCCCTCTATTGGGTGGGGTTTTGAAGGAAAAAGGCCCGAGTTTTTTTTTGTAACCGGGGATCCAGGAAGGGGGCCAAACCCCGTAACTGTTTTCATTTTGGGGGGGCTTTAAAGCGGGGAAACATGTTTGGAGGAAATGGAGAATCCAAGGGACCCCCTCATGTGAGAGATGGAGCCTTTTATTTCCCCAAACCTCTGGGTCGAGGGGGACTAGCCCAAAATGATCTTCCTCATCTTCCCCCCCGCCTCCCAAAATTTCCCCCAACCTCTTTCCAAGGGGAGGGGGCGTCGGTAACACGGGGTCAGGAATTTCCCTTTTTTCCTCCTCCTCCTCCTCCTCCTCCTCCGCTGGGGCCCCCCGGCAAAAGCTTCAACACACCCTGACTTTTCCCTTTAATTTAAACCCCTTAGGGGCTGAAAGCGCCCCCGGGACTAGCTCTGGACCCCCAACCACTTTCCCAATAAGGGGGGATGGAAAAAGGGAAACTTTCGGGCCCTTGGGGGATTTGACGGGGAGGGAAAGGGTCCGTGTCCGCATCTGTTTTTCCCCCTCCTCCACCGTCCCCTGGCCCGGGCCCTGTTGGGCAGGGGGGGGTCCAAAACCCATCGTTCCAGAAATAAAATCACCACAAGCTCATTGGCGGGGCAAGGGCATTGTCCCCACTGACCATTTTTGGGGGGCTTCCCTTTAAAACTGGCAAGTATGGGCAGAGCTCTTTCACCGCCTCCACTCTCGGGTGGTTTCCAAAAACCCCCCAGGTCCGTCCCTCCCCTCTTTTCAGGGGCCCTGTGTCACTTCGTACTTTTCTTTAAACATTGCCTGCTGGGCCCCAAACGCTGGGGCATGTGGAGGGTGGGGAAATTTCCCGCGTTTGCCGGGCGTCAACAATTAGAAAGGTTGACGGGGAAGGTTTTGAGCTTTACCCCTTTCACAACGCAGGGCCCCGGACGAAGCAGGGTGGGGGAACGGTGGAAATGGGGAACTAGACCCGAGCCTTCTTCAGCAGGCAAATCCAGACCCCGGGTTTGCTTTTTTAAAAAAATTTTTTGGACGACAAAGGTTTTATGACATTTGCCAGGCAAGGGATTTTGCTCACCCACCGATCTTTTAAAGGGGCCAGCAGATTTTTGCCCGTTTTCGCACACCACCTTGCCTGGGCCCCAAGGTTCTTGTCCCCCCAGCCCAGGCCCCTCGGGGGTTTTCGTTGCCCTTTGGCCGTCCACAGCTCCTGACCTGTGTGTGGGGGGGTCTCCAAGGGAGATTAATTTCAACAAGGCCTGGGTCTCTGGGCCCCCGGGATGCCACCAAGGGAAACCCTTGGGGGGAAAAAGCCCTGCACCCCCCCCTGCGGTTTTGAAAGAGCGGGGCGCCGAGCCCGAAAACCACCGTCACCCCCCAAAACATCCAACCCCCGCTCAAACCCCTGGCTGTCACAAAATATATACGGCCTTGGCCTTTCCTTTTCCCAGTCCATGGGTCGGGGGTGAGATGGACTTTTTTGGACAAAAGATGCAGACAACCGCTTGAAATTTTAGATGACACTTTTGGGGGGCCCGGGCAGGGAAAGGCTTTTCCGGCAAAAAAAATGCCTGCTCGGCATCTGGGATTGGGGGGAGGCGAGGGGCCCCTGAAAGTGGCGGAAAACCCCTCTTTGTCCACCCGAAAAAAGGCAACATTTTCCCAAGGGCCCAAAGCCTTTGGGAAAGCCACATTCAGGCTTTTTTGGGTTTAGGTTTGGTTTTTGGGTTTTAAAATGTTTCTTTTTTCCTTTTCCCCCAAAAAATGGAAGACAGAAGGCTGGGGCTAAAATGGCCGCTGTAAAGGCGTGCAGGGCGTCAAACGGGGGAAAAGGAAAAGGGGTAGGATGGGTTTTCTCTGGGGGTGCTGGTGGGGACCCCGGGGACGGTTTTACTGAAGCGGAGGCTACCCTGTCATGACTTGAGAGACAAAGGGGGGCCCCGAGGGAAAGCTTTGGGGGTTTCGGAAAGGGGAGGACGGGGGCAGGGGTGTGAAAAATTTTTGGAACCCGGGGGCGGTCTGGCCTTTTTTGGCCAAGTTTTTTCCCCCTCCCCTTTCCAAATCATGCAAATTTGGCTTCTGTTTACTAACATTTTTTTGGGTGTGGTTTAAACCCCTTAAGGGTTCTTTTCCCCTACTTAGGGTTTAAAGGGAAAGGCGGCATAAGAAAATCGCTGGGGGGAATCGAGGGTTGGGGGCAAAGAACCCCGCTTGAAAAGGTTCCCGACCTTTTGACGGGGATAAGCGAGGGGGCGGGGTTTTTACTGGGCCGTGGGTGGCGGGAAAAAAAATCAGCGGACTTCTGCGACCCCGGGGCCCCCTCCCTTTTTTTGGGCGGGGACCCGAATTTACCCCCAAAACCCCATCGTCTTTCCCCCTCGGGCCACTGATGAAGCGCTCGCAAGCAAAATTCTGCGGAAAAGGCCAGGGTGGAACCCCCCAATGTTCCCTCAAACATCTCATCATCAACAAAAGGTGACTTGGTTTCCTGACTTTCTGAAACCCGAAGCTCGGGCTTTCAAGCAAAGGGGACGTGCAAGCCTTTTCCGACCGCCCGTTGGGTATTTGCCGAAATTTACCCCTTTTATTCACCTCCCTGGAAAGGGATCATAAACTGGGGGCCAGAGCAAACTAAATCATCCTTTTTGATCTTTTAACATTCCTTCTGACCCCAACCGCAATTTTTGTCATCAAAGGGTCTTTTAGAAAATGGGGTTATCCACAGTGGTGGGACAAAAAAGTTGACATTTGGGCTGCTTCATGTTGGAAAGGGTGCTTATGAAGCTGATTACTACATTTTTGTGCGTGACTTTCGTAAGACGGGGGGAGGTAAACTGCTAAATTCAGGTTGCATTTTAACCCCCTGAAGGGCAGATTTTGGGGATGATGTTCGTTACTTAGATTCAAGGGCCCCGACCCAGGGGATTTACAGGCCTGGGGGTTTCCCGAAAATTACGTCCGCTGGGATGCTTTTTGTCCGGGCCCCACTGGAAGGGGCACCTCTTCGTACCTCTACCTCCATTTTTCTACCCCCCACTTTTTTCTCCTTACCACCTGCATTTTTTCTCCAAATTTTATAAAAATAAAAAATTTTTTAGAAAGGGATGGAATAGTTTTGGGGAAAATCCCCTTTTAAAAGACGGCAAAACACAGCTATTCTCCCAAATTTCCCCTTTAAACAAAACAAAATTTGCTGGGTTCAAATTTTAAATGCAAGGGGTCTATCAAAAAAACTGGGCTGGGCAAAATCCAAAAAACACGTATCTTTTTTTTTTTGGTATTTTAAAAAAGGTATTTTTTTGCAAACCTTTTAATTTTACCTGTGGGTTTAATAAAAAAATTGCCCGTTTTAAGATTTTTGGAAATTGGGGGGCGGCAAGGAACAATTGGGGGTTTTGGGGGAAAATAAAAAAACCGGGGAAAGGGTTAAAATTTTTTGGTTTTAATAAAAGATATTTTTTCACCTTTTTAATTCATTTCCCGTGGTGAAAATAGAAATTCTTTTTTAATATTTACTTTAAAGCTAGCGTCAAAGAACAATTTCTGGTTTTTGGGAAAAGTCAAAAAACACGTAAGTTAAATTTTTTTTAAAATAAACTTAAAATTTTTTTGCAACCCTTTTAATTCCCTGAAAATTAAAAAGAATTCTTTTTTTAAAATTTTTTTTTTTTTAAAAAATTTTTGATTTACCCTAGATGTGCGTCAATGAACAAAGCTGGTCGCAAAAGTCAAAAAACACGTAACTTATTTTTTTTGGTATAATAAACGAAATTTTTTGCACCTTTTAATTCAAACCCGTGGTGAATATAGAAAAGCTGTTTTTAAAAAATTTACGGGAAAGCTTGGGGTTTAAGAACAATGCTGGGTTTTCCCCAAAATTCCCAAAAAACATAACGGGTTTTGTTTTGGTTTTTAATAAACAATATTTTTTTGCACCTTTTTAAATTTCCCCCGTGGGGGAATATGAATATTTCTGTTTTAAAGATTTTCGAATGCCCGGGGTCAATGAAAAATGCTGGTGTGCAAAAGTAAAAAAACACGTTTAAATGTTTTTGTTTTGGTATAATTTAAAAGAATTTTTTTCCCCCTTCAATTTTACCCGGGTGAATATAGGGAAAAGCTGTTTTAAGAAATTTTCGGAGATTTCTGGTCAATTAACAATGCTGGGTTTTTGCAAAAAAACAAAAAACACCCTAAAAATTTTTAATTTTTTTTGATATAATAAACGGTATTTTTTTGGCCCCCTTTCAATTTACCTGGGTGAATTAGAATTTGCTGTTTTTTTGATTTACGTTTTAAACTGCGTCAAATGGGCAATGCCTTCAAAATCAAAAAAACAAATTTAAAATGTTAAATTTTTTGGGGTTTAAAAAACTTTTTTTTTGCAACCTTTCAATTTTACCCCGGGGTGAAATAAAATCTGTTTTAAGATTTATGTAGAAAGCTGCCAATGAACAAATTTGGTGGGGGGGGGGCGCAAAAAATCAAAAAAAACTAAATGTTATGTTTTGGGATAATAAACTGTATTTTTTTTCACCTTTCAATTCCACCTGTGGTGAATAAAAGAATTTCTGTTTTTAAGATTTTTCGAAAATGCCCGCGTCAAAGAACAATTTCTGGGGCGCCCAAAAAATTAAAAAACCCCTAAATGTTATGTTTTTGGGAAATAAACGAATTTTTTGCACCCCTTTTAATTCAACCTTTTTTGAAAAATAGAATTCTGTTTTTTAAAATTTTCGTAGATGCCCGCGTTTAATGAAAAAATGCTGGGTTTTGCAAAAATCAAAAAAACGTAAAATGTTATGTTTTTGGTATAATAAACGATATTTTTTGCACCCTTTCCCCAAATTTACCTGTGGGGAATATAGAATTTCTTTTTTTTAAGATTTTTCGTAGATGCTGGGGGTCAATGAAAAAATGCGGGGTTTTTGCAAAAAATCAAAAAACACGTAAATTTTTATGTTTTTTTATATAAAAAAAAACGGTATTTTTTTCACCTTTCAATTCACCTGTGGTGAATATAGAATTGCGGGTTTTTAAAATTTATGTGATGCTGGGGTCAATGAACAATTTCTTGGGGGCGAAAAAAACAAAAAAACACGGGGGACTGTGAAAGTTTTTTCCCTAAAGATACACGGATTTTTGGGAACAAACAACCTGTGCTGACTCCAAAGATTGCGGAAATTTAAAATTTTAAATGCAAGGGGGAAAATATCAACAGTCACAGGGGTAATTGGGGAAAAATTGAAAATGAACACCTATCTGAAATGTATACTGAAAATAAAAAATGGATTTTGGGGAGCTAACAAAGAGACCCCAGTTACTAAAATGAAAGTGTATCCAATATAAAAATTTAGGCTTTCCCAATTCCAGGAAAAAAATTTTAATAGCCAAACTTTTAATAATAAAGAATTCCAAATACAAGTGGTTTCACCCAAAATCTTGGTGGGAAATTTATCCAGTGTTTTTTTATAGATAAGCTTTTCTGTGTTCCCCGCCCCCGGGGGCCCCCCCCCCGCTCCCGCCGCGTGAATTTTTAAAAAAGCGGTAAAGTCGCTTTTTAAATTTTCTAGCAAAATACATAAAAACTTCAAATCTCCCAATCTAACAAAAAAGGAAGGATCACCGCTAATTTTTAAGGTTTTTCCCGTGCAGAAATAGACAAATTTTTGCTGAGCCCGTTTGGGGGACAGGCAAGCGCAGGTCCCATTTCCCCATGAGACCTGAGAGACACTGAGGGGAAACCCGGGAAAAGCGGGCTATGGAAAAAAAGAGGTTTATGTATTTTTTTTTCCCGCCAATAAGGCCCCAAAATACCACCCCCCAACATGACGTTCCGCACACCAAAAATTTTCAAAACCCCCTCTATTCTGAAAAACCCAAATTTTTTTTGGGGGCGCCCAAAAAAAACAGGGAAACGCCGAAAAAGGGGCGATCTTTTAAAATAAGCACAGATTTTTAAACCCTTTAAATTAAAATTGGGGGGGGGGGGGGGGGTGGGGGGGGGGATGAATTTTGGAAATTTCGATCACCATAAAAACCTTTGCCCATTTTAACCCTTTTCGATAAAAAATTCCCTCAACCTATATGCAAACATTTTATTGGCATGGGAAATATAAAATGTAGATGTACACATATATAAAAAATACATACAAACACACACTATTTATGTAGAAAAAAAGACATAAAATAACATCATACATATTAAAAATATATTAACATCATTTTAAAATATAAAATATATATATATTATTTATTTAAAAAAATTTATATGAACATGTATATTTAAAATGTAGATAAGGCACACATAAAACACATAAATTTTTAAAAATGTAAAAATATACCGTATATACTCAGTATAAGCCGAGGTTTTTTTAGCACAAAAAATGTGCTGAAAATTCCCCCCCCCGGGTTTTTTGTTTAGTCATTTTCGAACGGGTCGGAAAAAGCGCTTTCGATGGCCCCAATTTCCCACAGGGACACTTCACTATATGCCCGGGTTCCTCAGGGAGGGGCATATAACTGAAGGCCGATACCCCCGGGAGCATCCGGGGCTGCGGGGGCCCAGGGGCCGTTTAAACAATTTTCTTCCACTTTTTGCGATCCCCCGCAGTTTAAAACCCGGGCCGGACCAAAATTGGGGTTCCTTGGTTTGGGGGGGGGGGGGTTTTCCGGGACAGGCACGTGGGGGTCCCTCACCTGCCGGGGGCCCATGAAAACTTCACCCGCCTGTGCCGAAAAACAGAGGGGAAACGCGCCGGGGGTTTGGGGCAGCGGGGAGCCAGGTTTGGTTTTTTTTTTTTTTTTAAAACCCTACCTATACCCCCTTCCTATAGCCCAGCCTAGGGGGACCTATAAACCCGCCTATACCCCCCCTATACTTGCCCCTTTTTACCTGGCCCAGGGGGCCTATAAAATGCCTATACCCTCTATAAATTGCCTAACCCGCCTTTGGGGGCCCATACCTTCCTATAAACCCGCCTAAAAACCCTTCATTTTATCCCCGTCTAGGGGGCCTATAAAACCCCCTATAGCCTCCAGGGGTTTCCCATACCTGCCTAAAACCCTGCCCCTAAAAGCCTGCCTAGTGGGACCTAACCCCGTTATAAAACCCCGCCTATACCCCGCCTAGTGGGGCCTATACCTGCCTTAGCCTGCCCAGGGGACCTTAAAACCCCGCAAAAGCCTCCTAGGGGGGCCTATACCCGCCTTTTAAAAAGACCTAAACCCCGCCTATGGCTTTGCCTAGTGGGACCTATACCGCCTATTCCCTGCTTATACTTGCCTATAGCCTGGCCCAGGGGGAAACCCATACCGCCTATACCCTTTTTTATACCTGCCTAGGGGAAACCCATACCCGCCCATACCCGCCTATTTGCCTTCCCAGGGGGCCTATAAACCCGCCTATACCTTTCCTATAGCCTGCCTAGGGGGCTTTTAAAACCGCCTATAGCCCTTTCCTAGGGGGACCTATAACCCCCCCAATACCTGCCCAGGGGACCTATACCTGCCTATAGCCTGCCTAGAGGGACCTATACCCTGCCTATAGCCTGCCTAGGGGGACCTATACCTGCCTAGGGGGACCTATACCTATCTATGGGGGCAATTACTAGCCTATAACCTGCCTATGAGGACCTATATCTGCCTATAACAACCTATACCTGCCTATACCAGCCTATAACCTGCCTATGGGGGACATTAAACTGCCTATACCAGCCTTTATCTGCCTAAGGGGGACATTAAACTGCCTATACCAGCCTTTACCTGCCTATGGGGGACATTAAACTGCCTATACCACCTATATCTCCCTTTATGGGGGACATTAAACTGCCTATACCAGCCTATATCTGCCTCTGGGGGACATTAAACTGCCTATAACTGCCTATGGGGGACATTAAACTGCCTATACCAGCCTATATCTGCCTATGGGGGACATTAAACTACCTATACCAGCCTATATCTGCCTATGGGGGACATTAAACTGCTTATACCAGCCTATATCTGCCTATGGGGGACATTAAACTGCCTATGTAATTTTATTGGTATCTATTTTTATTTTTAAAATTCACCAGTAGCCGCTGCGTTTTTCACCCTAGGCTTATAATTGAGTCAATAAGCTTAACCGGTTTTTGTGGCAAAAGTAGGTGCCTCGCCTTATACTCGGGTCGGTTTATACTCGAGTATATACGGCATATATATACACAAACACACATATATACACATATAAACACACACATAAATATATACATACAAACAAATACACAAACACATACATACAAACACATATATATACATACACACAGGGCCGCCGATAGGGGGGTACAACCAGTACTCCCGTACCGGGCCCGGCCAGAATGTGAAGCAAGGGGGGGGCCCGCCGCCGCCGGCAGGTACCGCCCCCTTGCTTCATTATAATGGTAAGAGAAGAGGCCGCAGGCCTATTCTCCCTACCATTATAAAATCCCCTAACTGCGCCCGGCGCTGCAGGGGCCCGGCGCAATTTAGGTGTGAAGGGAGGGGTCCAGCGCTATTGAGGGGGAGGGGCCCGGCGCTGCGAGTCACGCTGCGCACCATCTCTATCATTTAACTGTAACTTCTTCTTCAGAGCGCAGCAGCTCCTGACTGGGCGGCCCCTCCTCCTTCCTCCTACCGTGGGCGGGCCTCACTGATTCAATGATCGCGCTTCCTGCCCACAGCCGGAGGAAGGAGGGGGGGCCCGCCCGGCTGCTCAATCAGGAGCTGCTGCGCTATGAAGAAGAATTAAGTTACAGTTAATTGATAGAGATGGTGCGCAGCGTGACTCGCAGCGCCGGGCCCCTCCCCCTCAATAGCGATGGACCCCTCCTCTCCACCTTAGTTGCGTCGGGCCCCTGCAGCGCCGGACCACTTTAGCAATCCTGTGGGGGCCCCCCATAAGGCCCCCGTAGTTTGTGGGGCTCCCTAAGCCCCTGTGTTTGTGGGGCTCCATAAGGCCCTGTAGTTTGTGGGGCCCTCATAAGGCCCCTGTAGTTTGTGGGGGGCCCATTCAAGGCCCCTAAATGTTCTGGGGCCCCCTAAAGGTTGTGGGGGCCCCATTCATGGCCCATAAATGTTTTGGGGCCCCCTGAAGGTTGTGGGGGCCCTGTTCAAGGCCCCTGAATGTTTTTGAGGCCCCCACAAACAACAGGGGCCTTATGGGGGCCCCACTTTTATACAGGGCCTTATAGGGGCCCCACAAAAAATTTCAGGGGCCTTATGGGGACTCCCCAAGGACTGGGGAAATGGGCCCGGCGCTACTGGCCACTTTAAATAGATCACTGTGGTGCACAGCGTGACTCGAAGAGTGGGCCTCTCCCCCTTAGTAGCGCCGGGACCCACACTCCATCTCGTTGCACTGGCCACTTCCCAGCCCTGTGGGGGCCCCCATAAGGCCCAGTATTTGTGAGGCTCCTATAAGGCCCTGTATATAGTGGGGCCCCCATAAGGCCCCTGTAGTTTGTGGGGGCCTCATAGCATTCAGGGCCTTGAACAGGGCCCCCCCAACCAACACGGGGCCCAAAAACATTTAAGGGCCCAGAATGGGGCCCCCACAACCTTCAGGAGGCCCCATAACATTTCGGGGCCTTGAATGGGCCCCCCACAAACTACAGGGGCATTTATGAGGGCCCCAACAAACTACAGGGGCCTTTTATGGGAGCCCCACAAGGGGGAGAGGCCCACTTTTTCGAGTCACGCTGTGCCCAAACCACAGAGATCTATTTCAAGTGGCCAGTAGCGCCGGGCCACTTTGCCTGTCCTGGGGGGGCCCCCCCATAAGGCCCTGTAGTTTGTGGGGCCCCATAAGGCCCCTGTAGGTTGTGGGCCCCCATAAGGTTTGTTGGGGCGGAGCGAGGGTGTTGACAGGGGGTGGAGTTGACAGGGGCGGGGTTAACAGGGGCGGGGTTGATGGGGGGCCCAGGTGTTTTAGCTGTAGGGGGCCCCGAAATTTCTGATGGCAGCCCTGCATACACATAAAAACACACATATATATATAGACATACAAACACACATATACATTTACGTACACACAAAAAAATTACAGAAAGAAATATACATCATATTTAAAATATAATTAAATTTTGATATTTTAAAACTTTTGTACATTTTCCCATTATTCGGTATAAGGCCCGAGTTAAGCCGAGCACCCTTTTCCCCCCCAAAAAGGGAAAACTTATTGACCGAGTATAAGCCTGGGAGAAAATGCGGGGGGGGCTACTGAAAATTTTTTAAAATAAAAAGGGGATCCCAAAAAAAATTACATAGGCAGAAATGCCCCCCCAAAACAATTAAGGAGATATATGGCCATAGCAGGATAGGCGGTAAGTCCCAAAGGCACGATAGGCCCATGGATTTTAATGGCAGTTTATAGTCCCCATAAGCAGTTATAGGAGGTATTGGCCCCACCCCAGGAAATAGGAGGTTAGGGCCCCCATGGAGGTAAAGGGGTGTATCCCCCCATAGGCAGGTATAGGGGGGTAGGCGGGTTTGGGGCAGGCGTACATGGTTAGGGGTATGGGCCCCGGTGTGGGCAGGGTAAGCGCTTAGGGGGGGTAAGGCGGTATTAGGCGCTTGGGAGGTATAGGGGTATAGGGGAGGCTGTGCTTGGTTGGGCAGGGTATGGGGGCCGGCTGTAGGCAGGAAAAGGGCAGTGTAGGCAGGTATGGGCGGTATGGGCCCAGCTGTAGGAGGTATAGGGCGGTATGGGCCAGTGAGGCAGGTATAGGGCCAGCTGTGGGGGGTATGGGCAGCTTTTGGCAGGTTTTGGGCGGGGTATAGGGGTGTAGGCGGTATAGGGCCCATATGGGGCAGCTGGTAGGCAGGTATGGGAGATGGGCCCAAAGTGAGGCGGGGATAGGGCAGGTTAACAGCTTAGGCAGGAAAAGGGCCCGTAGGCAGGTATAGGGAGGGAAAGGGTCCAGCTGTAGGAGGATAGGGCGGGGACTTTTAGGGCAGGAAAGGCGGTTTTGGGCCAGCTGTAGGCAGGTTTTTTTTGGCATTTTAGGCACTGAGGCAGGAAGGGCAGGTATGGAGTGTAGGCGTATAGGGCAGTATAGGGCGGCCTCAGGCAGGATAGGGGCCCGGCTGTGGGGCTTTTTAAAGGAGCTGAAGGCAGGTATGGAATTTTAATTAGCGTGCACTTTAAAAATATTTTTTGAAAAACGAAAGATAGGTGCCACTGAAAAGGGAAAATACATCATTAAAAAAAAAATTGGCACACAAAAAAATAAGGAAAACATTTAAGGTTTTTTTATAGGTTTTGGAAAGCTTTAAAAAAAAAGAAAAATAAAAACCTGGGACCTAGTTTACAGTTTTGTCAAGATTGTTTTAAAGCTCCCCCTCCCAATAGGTAAAAGGGGACCCAAAAACAGGTGATCCCAACCCACTAAATTTTACCTCATAGGAGGCCGTTCAGACTAAAACTTTCGGAGTGGCAGGAACTTAAATTTGAACTACCCTCCCACTGGTTTAAAAAAGGCGCAGAGTGCAGAAGCCAAATGAGATTCCCCATTTCTCAAATATCTCCAAAAAGTTAATTAGGCTGGCCTCTAAAATATATTTGAAAAACGTAAGCATGGGCACACTGAAAGGCAATACATAATCTAATAAAAAAAATCAGTGGCACAATAAAAATAAGTATGGGGCCGGGTGTAGGCATTTGGGGGAGGATAGGCAGCTGGGGTAAAAATGGCAAAATAAAAAAAAAAAAAAACCCCCCAAACCCCCCCCCCCCCACTTACGGGGGAAATCCCCCAGCGCGGGCCCCCCGGGGGGAAAAATCTGGACAGCCACAGTCTGCGATTGTGGAGGGGTCGCTATAGGTAAAGGGATCGCGGCGTCCGGGGCCAGCGCAGGCCCCGGACCCTTTTGGCCATTGGCAATCGTTATTGCCCCCCTGAAGAGCCGCATGTAAACTGAAGCTCCCTGTCGGGGTAGGGCCATCGCAAGCCCGAGCCCGACAGTGATCGATTTAAAAACCGAGGGAAATTTTTTTTCAGCACATTTTTTGTGCGAAAAACTGGCTTTTCTCGGTAATCGGTATATAAAATAGTGAAGTAACATACACCATAATAAAAATACACAAAACTTATACACACATACAGCTTTTTAAAAAAAGTTGGGCACCCCTATTATCTTAATCATTTTTTTTTAAAATTTTGGGTTTTTTAGCAAATTTTTCAATTTGATATATCTAATACTGAGGGACAGTAATATTCGGATTAAATGAGGTTATTTACTAACACAAAATGTGCAATATGCATTAAACCAAAATTTGACGGTGCAAAAGTATGAGCACCCCAAACAAAAAAGTGACATTAAAAATTTAGTAGATCCTCCTTTTGCAAAAAAATAAAGCCTCTAGTCGCTTCCTGTAGCTTTTAACCCGTTCCGGGATCCTGGATGAAGGAAATTTTGACCTTTTCCCTCTTTACAAAAAAATTCAAGTTTCAGTTAATTTTGATTGGTCGCCGAAGCATGGACAGCCCGCTTAAAGTATTCACAGATGTTCAATGATATTCAGGTCTGGGGACTGGGATGGCCATTCCAGAACATTGTAATTGTTCCTCTTGCATGAATGCCTGAGTAGATTTGGAGCTGTGTTTGGAATCATTGTGTTGCTGAAATATCCATCCCCGGCGTAACTTCAAATTCATCACTGATTCTTGTACTTTAAATTCTTGAAAAATCTGCTGATAACTGAGTTGAATTCACGCGACCCTCAACTTTAACAAGATTCCCGTGCCGGCATTGGCCACACAGCCCCAAAGCATGATGGAACCTCCACCAAATTTACAGTGGGTAGCAAGTGTTTTTCTGGAATGCTGTGTTTTTGGGACGCCAATGCATGAAAGCCTTTTTGAATGACCAAACAACTCAATCTTTGTTTCATCAGTCCACAGGACCTTCTTCCAAAATGAAGCTGGCTTGTCCAAATGTGCTTTGCATACCTCAGGCGACTCCCGTTTGTGGCGTTGCTTTTTAGAAACGGCTTCTTTCGCATCACTCTCCCATTTCAGCTTCTCCTTGTGCAAAGTGTGCTGTATTGTTGACCCGATGCACAGTGACACCATCTGCAGCAAGATGATTTTGCAGCTCTTTGGAGGTGGTCTGTGGTTGTCCTTGACTGTTCTCACCATTCTTCTTTTCTGCCTTTCTGATATTTTTCTTGGCCTGCCACTTCTGGGCTTAACAAGAACTGTCCCCTGTGGCTTCCATTTCCTTACATGTTCCTCACAGTGGAAACATGACAGGTTAAATCTCTGAGACAACTTTTTTTATCCTTCCCCTGAACCCCCAACTATTTTGAACAATCTTTGTTTTCAAATCATTTGAGAGTTGTTTTGAGGAGCCATTTATGCCACTCTTCACATGAGATTCAAATAGGAGAACAACTTGCAATTGGCCACCTTAAATACCTTTTCTCATCATTGGATACACCTGGCTATGAAGTCAAACCTCATGAGGTTACAAAACCAATATTGTGCTTCAAAAAGTCAGTAAAAAAGAAGTTGGGAGTTTTCAAATCAATAAAATGTTTAAGGTCCCCAAATTTTTTTTTGCACCAGTCAAAATTTGGTTTAATGTAATTTTGCACATTTGTGTTAGTACAAAAAACCTCATTTCAACCCGGGAAAATTTGAACTGTTTTCCATCAGTTAAAAGATAAAACAAATTGAAATGGCTTTTCCCAAACCCCCCAAAAAATTTGAACTAAAAATAAAATTAAATTAATGGGGGTTTCCCAAACATTTTCATATACTGTATATGTACATTCTGGGGTATACAGATATATCCACATACATAATATGCACATCAATTAATAGAAAAAAAACACACAAAATAAAACATTTTAAAATGTGGTTGTGTAAATAAATATATATAAAAATATAAATATATATAAATATATATATATATTATATAAAAAATAAAAATATTTTATATATGTGTTGTAAAAAAAGCACAAACAAAATATATATATTGAAACCAGAATTTACATTTTTTGGGGAAACGCCCCATATGTGATGACAGGGTTTTTTTTGGAAGTTTCCGATAAGTTTTTTTTTTGCAACAATCTGTTTTTGGTTAAGACAAAATCTTTGGATGTATTTTAGTGCACACCAGAAACACACTGTTTCAATGGTAACATTATGTGTAAAAAAATTTTGGAAAGTCTAAATAAATAAAACCAAGAAAAGGGGAAGGGATTTTTTGGGACTTGCAAAAGTTTGGATAAACCTTTGGGGTTTAAATTTTTCCAGAAAACTAAAGGGTACCTTTTTTCATCTGTACAAACAATTAAACACAAGTACAAACAAGTGGGAATGGTCCCCCCCCCCCATAAATCCCGGCCCCGGAAAGGGGAAAAGGGGGTTTTCTGGGGTTTCAAAGAATAACATCTGTAAGGGTTCTGGAGGGGATCCACGGACCCCCCGGGCAGCAAAGGTGGAAGCCCCACCAGGATTTGGAATCTAATTGGGGCCCCCGGTTTTTCCCCAACCCCCGCCAAAAAAAAGGGGGATGGACTTGCTGCGGCGGGAGCCCTCCCAGGCCCGTTTTCCACGGCGGGGCTTGCCTGCGGGGGCGGCCAAGGGAAAGGCGTGGTACAGATTCGTCAGCAGGCCCCTATTCGGGGACAGGCAGGGGGTAAAGGACGGGCCCGGCCTGGTAAAAAAACCGGACAGGCGGGAAGGGTCAAAAAGGGCGGCAAGTTTCGGGGTCGGTAAACGGGACCCAACCCGTTACGGAAAAGGGCGGGCCCAAGAAAAAGGGACTTTTTTGGAATGTTTTTTCCAAGGGATCATACCCCAAAGGGAAATCCGGCAAGGCCCAGGAAGGGCCCGGGAAACTTAAATAGGGAAAGTGCCCGGAAAAGGGAAAAAATTAAACCGGGGGCACGGCCCCTTTTAAAATTTTCACACGCCGGTGCGCCCCAAGGGGCCCTAGGGGGGGGCGCCGCGCACCCCCCGGGGACCCAACGGACAGAGAAAGGAGCGTGGCTGGGAAATTGGACTTTTGGGCAGGGAGGGGCGGAACACCCCCTAACCCAGTGCGGGGGGGGCCCGGGCCGCGGTTTTGGGGGGCACGGATGCACCTGCGCCCGGGACGGGGGTTTGGGCAGGGAAACCGGGACAGAAACCCCCCCCCCCCCTTTTTGGGCCGCCCCTCTTCCGGCGTGGGGGAAATTTTCTGGATGGGCGGGGGCGGTTCAGGATTTTTCCCCTCCGCCCCCCCCAAGACCTCTCCTAAACCCCAAATCCCTTCCAGCCCCACTAAAATGTACCTTTTCCCCTCTAGTTCTCCCCCATACCCAAGATCTCCTTAAACCCCCAAAGCCCATTGGGAAAACAGCCACAAAAGGGGGGAGGACAGATTTCTGGGGAGAAAGGGTTAAGGACCAGGGTTTTTTATTAATAAAGACATGGAATGAGTTAAAAATTCCCCTGGTGGGAGGAGCCGGATTTTTGTAAGAAAAAGGTTTAAAAGCGACGATAACCTCAAAGGGGGTTCCGGGGAAAAGGAGCCCCCTTTTTGTGGGAAGGGCATTTAAAAGGGAAAATACTGGCCGCCGCCACCCCCCTTTGTCACCGGGGAAAGGACAGGGGGGGGAGCTTTTTCCCTTTTGCCGCTTACCCTTTTCCATGCGCTCGTAAAGCACGGACAAACTGAGGGTTCTGGGCCCCGGGAAGGCCCTTCAGGGGCCTTTCCCAGTGCGTCCGCTGCCGAACCTCAATGGAAAATCCCCGAGGAGAGGTGGGGGGGATGAAAGGCCAAAAAACGATTTTAAGGGGGGGGAAAGACCCCCGGGGACTCTAAATCTGGGGAGTTATAAGAAACTCCGCCCGGGGCGCAATTTGGACCACGCTTGGGGAAAGGGGCAAGGGGTAGTTAACTCCAAAACCGGGTTTAAACCCCCCCCTGGCATTCACTAGGTGGTAAGCGAAGAAAATGAGTTACCCGAAGTTGGGAAAAAGGGGTCCCCAAAAAACCTGGGACAAACTGGCCCCCCGTGGGAGACGTTTTTTCTGGGGGAGTCCATGCAGACGAACCTAAAAAAGAAGGCAAAAGGGCAGCCTGGAAACCAAAATCCCTCTTAGGAAAACACAGTGAACCCCCAAAAATGGTGTTCCAACAAGGGGGGGAATCTTAAAAAACCATAGAAAGTTGGCCTTTTTGATTGGGGTGGATAGTTCGTTACCTGCCGGGTTTGGACGGGTTCTTGTTGGGGGCACAGATTACAAGACTAAACAATCCTTACATCCCTCTCACTCGGGCCACCAAAAAATTGGGATATCAGTGAAACTTTTTTCCCCCGGGCCGGGGTACCCGCCCCAAAAAATTTTCTCCACTTAAAAAGTCTGCGAGAGGGGGGCGCCCGAACTTTCCCAAAGGGACCCCCCCGGGGGCCCTTTAGCCCCGGGGTAAAACGAGGGGGATTATTCTCTGGAAGTGCTTCCCCACCATCGGAGCACGGAAGGGGCGTCGGCTCCACTTTCTTCTCTGCACCAGAAGTGGATCTGAAATCGAAACCGGGAAAAAAGACACCACCTACCCGGCGGGTTGTCGCTGGTTTGCCCTGGAAAATATTGGGGGTTTTTTTTTGGGCTGAACAGATGCGGATGGATATGCGCACCCCCACAGATAACGCCCTTTTCCCCCAAACCGCTTTTTGGCCATACTCCCGTCGCCCTCGTGTAATTTTCGGCCGAAGAAACGTCTTGGAAAAAAGAAGCACACGTTCAGCTTCCCGTGGGGGGGGCCTTTTTTTCGTAAGAACTGCTCCGGCTCCCACAGACAGCATCCCCTTTCCCAAAGTGAAGGGTTTCGCGGGGTCCGACCGAAAGGAAATGCCGTAGGAAAGGGGGACTTGAGCTTCAAAGCCTCTTTTTGCCTTTTTGACAGGCCACTGTGTGGGTAGCTTGTTTCTTTTGGTAAGGGCCCCCCTATCGAGCCCTAGCGTTTAGAAGTGGGGGAGAATTGGGGGAGTATTTCGAAACCCGGAATGCTGTAAGCTCCAACCGACTGGCGGGCCCCCGCAACACGGCTGACAGTTTCCTGGGTCCTCCCGCCTGGTCAAAAAAAGTAACCCAAAACGGGAGGCATCGATGGGAAAGGCAAATTTTCCAGCTTGGCTACAATGGTTCTCCCAACCTTTTAACACCTTACAACAGGGGCGGTGGGTCTCGACAGGAAAAACACCCCAAGAGTCATCAAGGTAAACCACCACGCAGGGGTAGGGGAATCTCTGAAAAGTCATTCACGAGCTCCCCGGAAGACCCCGGGAGGCGCATTACACAGCGAAGGGGATCACCCGTACCAAAGTGCCCCTCCCAAAATGTTGAAGGCCTCTTCCTTACGCCCTTTTCGATTCGGACCAAGTTGTAAGCCCCTCTCAGATCCAACTTGGAGAAAATCTTTGCGCCCCGCAGACAGTCGAAAAGTTCAGTGATCAACAGCAGTGGGTACCAGTTTTTCACCGTGATCTTGTTCAGACCCCGGTAGTCTATGCAGGGCCCTAAAGTACCGTCCTTTTTCTTTACGAAAAAGAACCCCGCACCCGCGGGAGACGAGGACTTTCGGATGAACCCCTTCCAGAGATTCTCCTGGATGTACTCAGACATGGCTTGGGTCTCAGGAACCGATAATGGGTAGACTCTGCCCCGGGGAGGACTGGTACCCGGCAATAAGTCGATCGGGCAATCGTACGGACGATGCGGAGGAAGACTCTCGGCTTGTCTCTCGAAGAACACATCGGCGTACTCCAGATACTCGGCGGTAGCCCGGGCAGCAGCTCATGAAGGGTCGAGCGGGAGCAGGAAAGCACCGGGCGAGGTGCCACCAAACAACGCCCCCGACAGTTGGGACCCCAACGCGTCACTTCTCCAGATGTTCAGTCCAGGGTAGGAGAGTGGAGCCGCAGCCATGGAAGTCCGAGGAGGACCGCTGATGAGGAGCGAGGCAACACGTATAAGGAGATTTCTTTTTTATGCAGCGCCCCCACGTGGAGGGACAGTGGCTTGGTGAAAACTTGATGGTGTCGCTAAGCAGCTCCCCGCTGACGGACGAGATGACGAGTGGTTTTTCCAAACGGACCACCAGGAGCCGATACTGCTTCACTAGAGACTGGTGGATGAAGTTCCCGGCCGAGCCCGGATCCAGAAACGCCGGAACCTGGAACGAAGTACCGGCTTCTTACACGACCTGCACTGACATCAACAGGCGTGGGGGGAAAGGAGTTTGCACCTAGGAATGCCTCTCCCACAGATCCTAGGTGGGGAAGTTTCCCGCAGCTTGGGACGCTGGGACAACTCCTCCGGTAAGCTTTTGGACTGCCACAGTAGAGACACAATTTCTTCTGCCGACGCGGGTTTCCAGCCCCTCTAAAGAAAGGTAGCCCGATCCACCTGCAGGGGCTCCTCAGTAGGTTTTTGGTGGCTGTAGCGCAGGAGGCCTCTGTAAGACCGGTGCCAGACGTGAAAACCCGGGCGAGGCTGGGCTAACAGTTTGCTCTTGCCCAAAGGGTTCCTCTCCCGCTCAGTGAAGCGCACATCGATGCGGTAGCCAATCGGATCAGGTCACTAAGGAGGATGGGATGTCTCTGGCAGCTAGTACATCCTTAATTGGGCTTGAAGCCCTTTCTTAAGGTGGCGCCCCAAGCGGCCCTCGTTCCACAAAAGTTCTGAGCCAAAGTACGGAATTGCACCGCGCAGTCTCCCACGGACAGATCTCCTTGGCGCAGGTTTAGGAGAGCTGTCTCGGCGGAAGATGCTCGAGCTGGTTCCTCGAACACACTGCGGAGCTCTCTGAGGAACGACTGTAGATCCGCCGTCACTGGATCGTTCCTGTCCCATAGTGGTGTAGCCCATGCCAGGGCCTTCCCGGAGAGCAGGCTGACCACGAAAGCCACTTTTGCACGTTCGGACAGGAACTGATCGGCCATCAACTCCACGTGCATGGAACAACTCCTTCGTACTTGGTCGGGAGCGACAGACGAAGCTTGGGACCTCCCAGAGCCACGGGAACCGCTGAAGCAGGGACAAACCACAGGGGATGGCGAAGTTGCTGCTGGGTGGGGAACAGTTGCTGCAACAGTTGGAGAGCTGGCTCAGTCTGCTTTCGCCTGTTGACCTAGTTGCTGGGACTAGCGGGCAACAACGTTCGTCAGATCCCCAGCTTGGTAACGGGACCTTGGCAGGATCCATGGCCGGATCCTACTGTAACGGTCTGGAGGTGGATCTGCTGGACCACCGCAGGCGATGGTGGAAGCCCACACCAGGGAGCGGAATCTCAGTAGATCCCGGTATTCACCAGAGCCCGCTGCAAAGCGGGATGGACTTGCTGTGGCGGGAGTCTACCAGGTCGCTTCCACTGGCGGGGCTTGCCTGCGGTGGCGGCCAAGGGTAGGCGAGGTACAGATACATCAGACAGGCTCGTAGTTGGGGACAGGCAGGAGGTCAGGACAGGCGTCTCTGGTACGTAAACTTGGACAGGCAGAAGGTCAGGACAGGCAGCAAGATTCGTGGTCGGTAAACGGGAGCAACGGGTACGGTACACGGGCAGGCAAGACAAAGGCTTTCTGGAACGCTTTTTCCAAGGGGACATACACCAAGGATATGGCAAGGCCGCCAGGAAGGGGCCGGACTTAAGTAGGGACAGTGTCCGGCAATGACCAATTACCGGCGCACTGTCCCTTTAAACTTCACACTGCCGGCGCGCGCGCCCTAGGGGGTGGCGCCGCACATGCCGGGGACCCGAGACGGACAGAGCAGGAGTGTGGCCGGGTAAGTGACTGGTGGCAGGGACTGTGGCGAGAGCGGACCCCGGACCCGAGGTGCGGGACGGGGCGCCGCTGGGTGTCGGGGCACGGATGCCCCTGCGACCCGGGACGGAGGTCGCAGGGGCATCCGTGACACATGCTTTGGTCCGACATGTGCATATCAACCCAAGAACAAAAGCAAATGACCTTGTGAAGATGCGGGCGGAAGCTGGTAAGATTGTATAATTATTCACAGTGAAACGAGTACTGTATCAGCATAGGTGGAAAGGCCACTCTGCCACGAAGAAGCCATTACTCCAAAAGAAACATATAAAAGTCAGATTCATGTTTGCACATGCACAAAAGGACAAAGACCTACAGTTTGGGAGAAATGTCCTGTGGTCTGACAAAACTAAAATTGAACTGTTTGGCAATAATGACCATCATTACGTTTGGAGGAGAAGAAGAAGCTTGGAAGCCTAAGACCACCATCCCAACTGTGAAACGTGGGGGTGGTAGCATCATGTTGTGGGGTTGTTTTGCTGCAGGAGGGACTGGTGCATTTCACAAAAGAAATGGCATAATGAGGAAAGAAGAGTCTGTGGCAATACTGAAGCACACTCTCAAGACATCAGTCAAGAACTTAAAGCTTGGGCAGAAGTGGGTCGTCCAAATGGGCAATGACCCGAAGCATACTGCCAAACTGGTTACAAAGTGGCTGAAGGATAACCAAGTCAATGTTTTGGAGTGACCATCACAGAGCCCTGATCTCAATCCTATTGAAAATGTATGGGCAAAGCTGAAAAGGCAGGTGCGAGCAAGGTGACCTACAAACATGACACCACCAGTTACACCAGTTCTGTCAGGAGGAATGGGCTAGAATTCCTACCAACTATTGTGAGAACCTTGTGGAAGGATATCAAAAACGTTTGACCCAAGTCATGTAGATTAAGGGCAATGCTACCAAATACTAATAAAATGTATATAAACTTTTGACTTTGCAGAAAGTAATAAACATGCCTTAAATTCTCTTGCTCTCATTATTCTGGCATTTGGCAAATGTAAATAATGTTAGTAATACTAATTGACCTAAAACGGCTAAGGTTTGTTCTGATTTCATGTCAGATAGTGAGAAAAACATGATTGTGTCTTTTCATATATTGTATGTAAACTTCTGGTTTCAGGTGTGTATATATATATTATAATAATATATTATATATATATAATATATATATATAATATATATAAAAATATATATTATATATATATATATATATATATATAATAATATATATGACATTGCTGAGCTGCTGCTCAGCAATTACCTGCACCTGTCTATCTTTCCCAAGTACCAGAGGGGCTTGCGTTGCCTCCTACTGGGTTCAATTTTTAGTACAGCCACTGAGCTGTAAGTATTGCCTTCGCTGTGTTTTTGTGTTAGTATTCAACTTAAACAGTCATTTAATTAAATTCACCCAAGGAGCAATCATATTGGTGGAAATTGATTGTTTTCATCAACTTTAAACTCATGTGTGTTTGACATCTGGCACTAAACCATAATGATTATTATTCCCAGTGATCATGATCAGTTAAAGGGGTTGTCCATTAGCTTAAAAAAGCAGTGCTGGTCAGAAGGGGTTAAAAATACAAAAACTTACCTGTGAAACCCTCTCAGTTAAAGCGCCACTGTCGCTCCTATTGCTCCCTATGTTCATGTTCTTCAGTCACATGACGCTGCAACCAATCAATGGCCTCAGTGATCTCTTTCTGTATGAACGGCACATGACCGCTGAGGTCACTGACTGGTTGCGGTGTCATTTGTTTACTAGTACCACAGGCAAATAAAGTGGGTTTCACAGGTCAGCTAAGTTTTTTTCTTGTATTAGTAAACGCTCCCAACCCACACATTGTTTTAAAGTAATGAACAACCAATTTAACTACAGATTATAGCACCTATCACTAGAACAGGCATCTAGGAAATGACCGAATATGGATGAGCTAACTGCCTTACCCAAAATGCCAACCAATGGTGTGAAAATCTAGCACACTATATGCAGATAGTGTGTGTGAACTTTCCCTTTGGAGAAAAGGAAACATAGGGCCTCATGTATGAAAACTGTCTAGGTCTAAGGCTATGTTCACACGGCTTATTTCGGGGCGTATTTACGGACGTATTTACGTCCGCAAATACGTCCCGAAATACGTTTCAAATACGTGTCACAAAGTGTGGCGCGTATCTCACGTCGTAAATACAATCCCCATTCTTTACTATGGGGATTTATGTTGCGAAATACGCCTCAGTAAGTGACAGGGGACTTAATTTTACGATCGTATTTACGGATGTATTTACGCCCGCAAATACGTCGCGAAAATACGCCTCATGTGAACGACGAGGCGGATTTTACATTGGAATCAATGCTAATCTAATTGTTCATTATTTGACACGTATTTCGGGGCGTATTTGCGGACGTAATTACGTCCGCAAATATGCCCCGAAATAAGCCGTGTGAACATAGCCTAAAACTCACTTTGTTGCCCATAGCAACCAATCAGAGCGCCCTTTCATTTTCCCAGAGCACTATATGAAATAAAAGCTGAGCTCTGATTGGTTTCTATGGGTAACAAAAAAAAAAGTCTTAGACCTAGACAGTTTTCATACATGTGGCCCTATGTTTCTTTTTCTCCATTTGGGAAAGTTCGCACCCACTATAGTGAGCAGTCTGGTAGTACCATGTGGAGTACTTCTGAATGCAAATGCTTTAAACCAAGTTTAAAGTGGGACCTTCTTCACAGTTATTCTTGGCCAAAAGAGTTTTTACAAAAAAGGGCATAAAGACCACATTAGATCTTAGCCCCTACTGGTAAGCACTAAGGAAAACTATAGTAGGTCCAGGTGGACTAACTCCCTTAAAGGGGTTTTGACACAATCTCATTTCATACCTTCATCCAGCTCTTCAGCTCTGTGTGCTCAGAAGGGGGTGTGTGTGATTTGTTTGACTTGCATATCATGTGGCCCAGCAGGATGACATCACCAGACCTATCCTCAGTTTATGTAAAGCATTGTGTGTAGCTGAGAGGTAAAGCTTTTGCCTCCTGGCACAAGGGTCCTCAGTTCAAATACCTGCAGGAACCAAACCTGTGTGGGTTTTTTTCTCTTTATCAATGCACATACCTCAATGAGGTTTCTTTTTATTTATTTGCACTGTTTGACTAATTACTAAGGAGTACAGAGGACGGCAGTACAACATTTCCTGGGGTTCGAACAGTCAGTAGCTGCCTGAGAGGAGAAGTGATGTCTGAGCATGTGCGACCAGGACTGAGGAGCTCTCAGCCCTGGTCGTATCCCCTGGAGACGTGCTGTAAACAATGGATCACTAAAGGAGCATTTAGAACAAAAACGGTGCAGAATTTTTAATAATAATGAATGGTGAAAATGTTTGTTATTTCTTTTGCAAGCTTCCCACGTCAATTTTACTTTGTGGCAAAACCCCTTTAATTCTACCACAACAGTGTAGAGGAAGACCCTCTTTAAGAGATGAAGAGCGAAGTGAAGAAGGCTGCTACTTTAGTGGAAGAAGATGTGTAATGCTATCTAATAACAAGCATAGACTGAGGTGTCAAGCACTAAAAGGGTTACATTCTGAATGTGAATTTATAACACCTGTCTATGAGTCATTCACTGAAGGGCATTACCCTCTCCCAGGATGGCCCACCAGCTGATCTTCTTCTCTGGCCTTTTGTGTTCTACTTCTAAAGGACAGAAATAACGTTGCTCAGTTATTCTTCCGCGCTGGGTACTATCTTTATGATTATTCAATTTAGTCTTCTACTTGATTCTAGAATGTCTGCTGGTAAAACGAAAAAAAATTCTCTGTATCTACGACTGAACACCACATGGGCTCCTTTCATTAACCCATTATTTTCAAATAAAGTTCCACTGTTATTGTGCTGTATTTTTTAACAGTATGAATTTAGGATAGCCAAAGCCTGCTCCTTATAATAGCATCAACCATTATGCTGCCAAGAAGGTTTGCATACACATCTCAGCACCATACAGGTGTGAGTTAAGAAGACCCTGTAGATGTGACAAAAGATGCTTGTTAGATGAAGCATTGTACAGGGACCTCGGTTATGTATTGTGCAGAAGGAGAAGCTGTTTGGCAGCAGTAAACATGTCATTTCCAGTCTCAAGAAAATAGCTGAAAACCTGGTCAACATAGTAACTCTTGCCAGTAACTGTGACACCAGAGCTTACACAGACTGCAGTGTGAAGTTGACCTTTATAAGAGCATGCATCTATTGGGTGACCATTCTGCTAAAGGGGTTTTCTCACCACAATGATTAGCTTTACCATGTAGGGAAAGGTAAATGAAGACTATTACCAAATACATTGCTATTTTGATTTTGCTTTGATTTTGCTTAGAGTATACAAGTTTCTCTGGTTACCAACCACCTCTCCTCACTTCTCTCTCCTCTTTCTCTTATCTGATTGATTTAAGCTGCCTTCAGTCAGTTGGACCATAATGAGTCACTCCCTGCAGAGTCTTATCTCTGGCAGTGGAGTTTGTTAACTTAAATAAATGAGAAGCTTTCACTCTTTAGAGATCTGTAGCCTTGTGCATTACACTTTATAAACCTTCAGCAGTCATGTCACTGTAACAGGAATAGCTAGAAGCAGTAGAGCTCATATACCAATCACTGCTATAGAATCACCCACAGCGTGACCAGGAAATCTAAATCTGGATGTGACTCTGTGAAACTGCATGGTGAGACTGCCCCCTTTAAGACAGTGGTCCAAAACTTACAAGCACACTGTCAACATAAATTGTTTATTAGTCTGAAAGATGGCCTAAAGCATAATAACAATGGGAATCCTACGTTCTAAGTAGAGTTACCCTATAAAGCAGACCCGCGGCAATTCCTCCATTCGAAATGCAGGTTGCACGACTCTATAGAGGTCATAAAATTCAATATAATAGACGGCTCTCTTCATGCTAATTAGGTATTTCTTTATTAATGTTCAAACAGACTTCACAATGGCCACAATTGAATATTTTGATGTCACCGTTTTTGGCCACCGTATGACCTTTATCAAAAATTGTTGCTTGATGTATCCATAAAGGAATAAAGTATACTGGCTGCAGCTCGGTGTTTGTAGCTAGGATGTCTATAGTGGTTATATGACAGTCTGATGAGTGCACATTCTAAGGGGCTGACCACTACCCCCTGTAAGGGATCAGCTCTGTGGTAGAATAACACAGGACCAGTCCTTTAGCTCTGTTTAAACGTTCAGGCGTTTATTTCAGCCTTCGATAAACAGCAACATAAACGTGGGCTTAACTTCAGCCAAACTGCAGAGAAAATAAAACAAGTTCACACAGTCCGTGCGGGACACTTACAGTCCTGTGTCCGATCAGGCCTCCAGCCTTCCTTGTCTCCAACAGAGACCGGCGTGTAGTCTGTTCTTGGGATCTCTCCTGTGCACACCAGCACCCTCCCAGCATCACAGACAATCAATCACCCTTCACCCACCTGATCTCCAGGCTTACATACAGCAACCAAAACTCTGGCCTGGAACCCTGAAGATGTGGGAGCAGTCACCCACCCAACTCTATGACTGCTCCTGTGAAAACCAGACCCAGACTACTTGCTCTGCAAGCATACTAACAGAAAATGTATGCCAGCAACCTACCGCTGCTGACACATGAAATTACAGGTTTTCACCTCACCAATGCCAGGGTCCTTGGTGACACATATCTCTGGTCCACCCCCCTCCCCTCGGTCCTCTTACACACCCCCCCCCCCCCTCTGCCCAAGGCCGTGGTTCTGGGCACCTTTACTCATTATGCAGTGCACCCTTGACAGGGCATCTGCATTACCCTGTAGCTTCCCGGGCCTATGTTCTACTGAGAAGTTGAAATCTTGTAGGGCCAAGAACCATCGGGTGACCCGAGCATTTTTCCCTTTCTTCTCTCTTAGCCATATGAGGGGGGCATGATCTGATACCAACCTAAACCTGCGCCCCAGTAGGTAGTAACGCAGGGAATCCAGGGCCCACTTAATGGCTTGGCACTCTTTCTCGATTATCGAGTAATTCTTCTCTGCCGGGGACAACTTCCTACTCAGATAGTTTACTGGGTGCTCTCTCCATTTACTACCCGAGATAACACAGCCCCTAACCCCGCATCCGACGCATCTGTCTGAATCACAAATTCCCTGGAAAAATCCGGTGCCACCAACACGGGCTGCCTACAAAGGGCTGACTTTAGTTTTTGAAAGGCCCCTTCAGCATCTGGGGATCATTTAATCGCGGCTGACTTGGCTCCTTTTGTCAGATCGGTGAGGGGCACCGCTATCTCTGCGAAATTGGAAATGAACCGTCTATAGTACCCCACAATACCCAGGAACGCCCTGACCTGTTTTTTGTTCTGGGGACGGGGCCAGCTTTGGATGGCTTCCACTTTATTGAGTTGAGGTTTGATCACGCCTCGCCCCCCAGTGTACCCTAAGTACCGGGCTTCTTCCATCCCTATGGCCGACTTCCTGGGGTTAACCGTGAAACCTGCCTTCCTTAACGCCCCCAGGACAGCCTGAACCTTAGACAGATGACTTTCCCAGTCCTGACTAAAAATGACTATGTCATCCAGATAGGCTGCCGCATATTTTCTGTGGGGACGCAACACCCGGTCCATGGCCCTCTGGAATGTGGCCGGGGCTCCCTGTAAGCCAAAAGGCATCCGGACATACTGGAAAGACCCTTCAGGTGTGGAGAACGCTGTCTTCTCCCTAGCCTCCTTTGACAACGGAATTTGCCAATACCCTTTGGTAAGATCCAGGGTCGTGATATATCGAGCTGGACCCAGTCTCTCTATCAATTCATCTACCCGGGGCATGGGGTAGGCATCTACCTTAGACACCTCGTTTAGTTTGCGATAATCGTTACAAAATCGCCATTCCCCATTGGGCTTCGGGACGAGGACTATGGGACTAGACCACCCACTTTTTGATTCCTCGATCACCCCTAGGGCCAACATCCTTTGGACCTCTTTCGCAATGATCTCCCTGCGAGCCTCGGGCACCCTATAGGGTTTTAAATTGACCCTTACCTGAGGTCAGTGATTATCTCATGTTCAACTACGGTGGTTCGACCTGGGGATTCTGTAAACAAATCTCTATTCTGTAGGAGCAACTGTTTACACTGCTGCTTCTGAGATGGCGACAGGGTCTCCGCCACTTTGACCTCCTCAATGGCTGGCGTCCGTTGGGCCACAGCGCACGGGGCTTCTAGAGGGTCCCTCTCTTTCCAGGGTTTTAACAAATTCACATGATACACTTGGTAGGGCTTCCTCCTGCCTGGTTGGTGTACCCTGTAATTCACTTCGCTCACCTTTTCAACTACCTCATATGGCCCTTGCCATTTTGCGAGAAACTTGCTTTCTACTGTGGGTACCAGCACCAGAACTCGGTCTCCCGGGTTAAACTGCCTAAGATGGGCTGACCTATTATAGACCCTTGCCTGGGCCTCTTGAGCCTGAAGAAGATGCTCCACAATAGGCATCACCTGGGCTATCCTCTCCTGCATCTGGGAGATATGCTCTATTGCACTTTTATACGGAGTGACCTCCCCTTCCCAGGTGTCCTTGACAACATCCAACAACCCCCTGGGGTGTCTGCCATACAACAACTCAAAAGGGGAAAACCCTGTGGATGCTTGGGGCACCTCCCTGATGGAAAACAGCAGATAGGGTAGTAGATAATCCCAGTCTCGACCATCCTTTTCAACTACTCGTTTTAACATAGCCTTCAGGGTCTTGTTAAAATATTCAACCAGCCCGTCTGTTTGTGGATGATAAACAGAGGTACGGAGCTGGGTAACTTTTAACACTTTACAGAAGTCCCGCATCACCCACGACATGAACGGGGTCCCTTGATCAGTCAGAATTTCCCTAGGTATCCCAACCCTGGAAAACATCTGAAATAACTCCTTGGCTATGCCCTTGGAGGAAGTATTTCTGAGTGGGACTGCCTCTGGGTACCGGGTTGCATAATCGACCACGACCAGGATATACTGATGTCCTCTGGCTGACTTCACCAGGGGTCCTACCAAGTCCATGGCAATTCTATCAAAAGGCACCTCAATAATCGGAAGGGGTATCAGGGGGCTGCGGAAGTGGGCTACCGGGGAGGTGATCTGGCATACGGGGCAGGACTGGCAATAGTCCCGAACTTGTCGGTGAAGCCCCGGCCAGTAGAATCTCTGAAGGATCCTTTCCTGGGTCTTCTCTGACCCCAAGTGCCCCCCTAACACATGGGAATGAGCCAGGTCTATCACCATCTTCTGGTATGGTTTAGGCACTACGAGTTGTTCTACCAACTCATCCCGACGTTTTGTCACCCGATATAGCAGATCCCCGTTCATGGCAAAATGGGGGTACCTCTTTTCCACCCCGGGCTCTTGGGGCACCCCATTTACTACCACCACACTCCTTTGGGCCTCTCTCAACGTCTCATCCCGGAGTTGGGCCGACCCAAAGTTTTCCCGGGACACCTCTAAATCGGGGGCTACCTCGTCGGGGGTTTCCTCCTCGTTGTCCCCACTTAACACAGGAAAGGGAAACTCCAGGTCGCCCTCTGGCTCAGACCCCACCGGGGTGACCGCACCCTGTAGGGGCTCCTGACTAGGCGATGGGTTCCGTGGTAGTGCCTGTTCCCACAGAGGCCAGAACAGAGGAAAATCCCGCCCGATTATAACGTCATACATTAATTCTGGGACCACCCCTACCTGGTGGTACCTGACTCCTTGCTCTGTTTCCATGGTCACCTGGGCCACTGGGTAACCCTTAGTGTCACCATGAATACAGGTAACACCTACTCTCCTCCCTGGGATCAACTCATGTGTAATAGAGAGGGAGAGGAGCGTTACCAGACTCCCCGAGTCCAATAGTCCTGACACCATTGACCGTCAGTTGGCAGAACCGGGGATCCTTCTCCATGCAGGGGACTGCGCCACATGCGGTGTGAGCAAACAGCGAAGAACGCCGTCCCATCGAGCAGTACATGGGTTCCATAGTATGGGGGCACTGGGAAACCCTATGTCCTGGGGCATGGCAACCCCAAAAAACCACCTCCCGAAGTCCCCCTTGCTTCGCGGGTTCTGGTACCACCCTGCCTTTAGGGCGACTCTGCTGAAGACTCTGCTGTCCTGGTTTCTCCGAGTCTTTTGGGCTTTCCCAGTAGGCGGACTTTCGAACCCCTGCCGGGCCTTGGGCGTTCTTGGCAGTGTGAAATCGATCTACCAAGCTCACCAGGCTATCGACTAACTGCGGGTCCCCTTGGGCCACCCAAGTCTGGATAGGTCTGGGCAGGGAATGTATGAACCGATCCATGACTACTCGGTCCACCATCTGAGCCGGGGTGCATACATCCGGCTGTAGCCATTTTTGCACCAGATGAAATAAATCAAACATCTGGGACCTGGTAGGCTTGTCCGTACGATAAGTCCAATGGTGGACCCGCTGGGCCTGTACCACCATGGTAACCCCAAGTCGTGTCAGGATTTCTGCTTTCAACTTTGGGTATTCATTAGCATCCTGGAGGGTAAGGTCACAATAAGCCTTCCGGGGTTCCCCGGTTAGAAATGGGGCTAAGACCTCTGCCCATTGACCCGGTGGTACCTGTTCTTGGTTGGCCAACCGCTCAAACCCAGTGAGATACGTCTCGACGTCTTCCTCCAGTGTCAGTTTTTGCAACGCTTCCCTCACGCTCCTTCGGGCATTATGTACGTCACTAGTCACTGGAGGCGCTGGCTTTTCCCGGGCCTGGATATCCTGGGTCAGCTGTTGAATCATCAGCCGGTTGGTTTCCTGCTGAGCCCTCATGGCTTCTATATGAGCTTGCTGTTGCTGCGCCATGAGTTGCTGCTGCTGCTGCTGTTGGGCCATGGCTTGCTGCTGCACTTGTATAGCCTCTTTATGGGTCTGCTACTGTTGAGCCATGGCTTGCTGCTGTTGAGCCATGGTTTGCTGTTGGGCCTGCATAGCCTCCTTATGGATCTGCTGCTGAGCTTCCATAGCCTCCTTCTGGGCCTGCTGCTGCTGTGCATTTGCTTGCACTAGGTGTTTAATTAGTTCCTCCATGGAGGCTGATGTAGTGGAGATCTCAGTTGCGGCCATAACCCAGGACTTTACTATGTCCAAACCAAAAAAACACCAGCAGCTCCACAGTCTCTCTAGCCCAAAACTGTGCCTCTTAGCAACAGAAAAATGTAGGCGTCCGGCCCTTTAATTGTCGCTGCTGTACGTTCTATGCACTGTTGCCTGCACCACAACTTGTGCCAGAAATGCCCGCATCCTCCACCAATTGTAAGGGATCAGCTCGGTAGTAGGATAACACAGGACCAGTCCTTTAGCTCTGTTTAAACGTTCAGGCGTTTATTTCAGCCTTCGATAAACAGCAACATAAACGTGGGCTTAACTTCAGCCAAACTGCAGAGAAAATAAAACAAGTCCACACAGTCCGTGTGGGACACTTACAGTCCTGTGTCCAGATCAGGCCTCCAGCCTTCCTTGTCTCCAACATAGACCGGCATGCAGTCTGTTCTTGGGATCTCTCCTGTGCACACCAGCACCCTCCCAGCATCACAGACAATCAATCACACTTCACCCACCTGATCTCCAGGCTTACATACAGCAACCAAAACTCTGGCCTGGAATCCTGAAGATGTGGGAGCAGTCACCCACCCAACTCTATGACTGCTCCTATGAAAACCAGACCCAGACTACTTGCTCTGCAAGCATACTAACAGAAAACGTATGCCAGCAACCTACCGCTGCTGACACATGAAACTACAGGTTTTCACCTCATCAATGCCAGGGTCCTTGGTGACACATATCTCTGGTCCACCACAATCCCTTCTGTCCTCTTACACCCTGTATATCCAGTAAAAAATGTATGTGTGAAGGAGGTGTGACGTGGAATGTCCCAGTATGGTTAAAAGTCTGAGTCCACCTGGGCCCAGTATTGTCTCTATTGGACGGGGGTACATGTACCAGCATGCCAGGAGCCTCCACACAAGACCAGTAGGCCACACTCACCCCCCATGTGTGCTCAACACAAGGCTAACCTAAGGTAAATAGACACATCTTGCTGCCTCTTTGTATGTACTCATATCAGTATTTGCACATGAGACCATTGTATGTATAATTAAATCACTATGAATGTATTGTTTGTCTAATGTGCTCACAAGGCAATTAAAAAAAAATATATATATATATATAAATTTTGATCCTGAGCTGGGCTGTTGTCCCGATCAAGCCGATCTGAAGTGTCCATCTTCTCGATCTCGAATATATCGCTACCCAAGGAAAGTTCCTGGCCTGCTTATGAGTCTGTAATGGACCAGGCTTATTACTAACAAGGAACTTATGGCAGTCTACTGGGCTGGTAAAGTTCTGTTTCACTGGTGCAGGTAAACAGATCTCTCCCAGCTGTTCAGGTTTGTAGTCGAGTGGTGTATCCTCTCGCTCTGCCTGTGTATTCCTGTGCCCATGTGGACAGGGGTTAACTGTGAAACCGTATCTGGCTGACCTTGCGTACCCTTAGGGGGAGCGCAACATCATGAATACACCCCAATGTCAGGCTGTCGACTCTTGAGTGGGCATGGTCTTCCTGACAGGGACTGTCAGTCTTCCTTGAGTGACCTTATTCTCCCGGCCACCTGCATATACCCACTTTTTTAAAAAAGGCAGGAGGAGCTCCGACACGAACGCGAACTGGTCCGGACACGTTGTCTACCCCATCTTGCTCCGATATTCCATAGGCCTTCACTGGTACTCCCACTGCCTTCCAGTGAGGAACCTGTGCAAGTGGATAGAGCCCACCTGACCCAGCAGGAATGGTCATAACGACGAGAGGAAAATCTGTGCCTCTACTGTGCTAGTCCTGAGCACTACTGCATAGACTGCCCGCAATGTGAGGGAGGCATCCCTAGGTGTGAATCCTGTCTCTCCATGTCTGATGAGGCCGGAGCAGATCTCGACCAGTTCTGGACTCTTATTTCAGGCTCCTGCATTTCTGGACTCGGGATCAGCCGATAATTTCATAAATGCTTCCCTGGTGACTAAGTATTGCCTCCTGGTGGTCCGCCTAGATAAACCTTTGGTGATCTTCTCCGTCAGCGGGGAACTACTGAGCGATTCTATTCAGTTTTGTATGGAACATGTATCCCTTCATGTAGGGGCATTACACAAGGAGAGGACTGCATTCTATGTCTTGCCCTGCTCTTTCTTGGCAATCCTCTTGGGATTTCCGTGGCTGCAGCGCCATGCCCCTTTGCTTAATTGGAAGACGGGTGACATCACCCACTGGGGTCAAGACTGCCAGACTCGCTGTTTTGTAGCACCACGCCCTGTAAACCCCACTTCTCTAATGACGCCCCTCAAGCCTCTGCTGGGTCTGCCTGCTGCATATTAGGACTTTGCTGACATTTTCTCAGCGTAACAGGCTGAGATCCTTCCACCTCATCGTCCTTACGACTGTCCTATAGACCTGCTCCCTGGCACTAGTCCTCCTTGGGACAGGGTCTACTCGCTATCTGTGCCACAGACACTTCTCCTGAAGCGGGTTCCAGCAATGTCTGGAAATAATATTTTTGGTAAAGATTAGAATTTATTTGCTGTAGGGCTGATGCTGTGAAGGAGATCTTGGCTATTAAGACAGTCAGGGGAAGATGACACCTTCTTATCAACTGGAAGGGGTTCAGGCCGGAAGAAAGATCATGGGAGCGGGAGGACAACATCGTGGATCGTGATTTAGTGCTGCAGTTCCTCCAGTCAAGAAAGAGGGGGAAGCCAAAGGGGGGGCGGAGGGGGTACTGTAATGAGACGCCCTGCAACTGGCATGTCAGGCCACGGGTACACTTGTGTCCCCTCCCCTTGTACGCATGTTGGGCTGCGGGCACACTCATACTGCCGGCAGCAACTTACCTAGCCACGCTCCTGCTCCTCCGTACTCCTCTGCCGGTAATTGGTTATTGCCAGGCACTGACCCTATATATACGGGGCACCTCCCTTAGTTCCTTGCTGGATCTTTAGCTGCTATACTGTGTATTATACCAGTTGCTTCCGTCCTTCGTACATGAACCTTTGCCGCCTGTCCTCGACTACGATTTTGCACGACGATTCAGTACGACACTACACCTCGGCTGCCACTGCAAGCAAGTCACGTCAGGGGTAGCGACCTGATGAACACCTGGACCGACTTAGATTCCGGTCCCTGGCATGGCTTATTCCACTGCCTGCGGTGGTCTAGAGTGTCCACTACTGTTGCTGTAACAGTAAGAATGGAAAATTGAACAGCAATGTTTCGGGTGAAAGTCCTTCGTCTGCCTAATATCCAAAATAAACCCACTTTGCTAGTACTGTAAGTTGCAGATTTTTCACCTGTAAAATCTCGCTGCAAAACTGCAATGTATCCAGGCAGTGTGAACATACCCCATATGATACAATTATCCTAAAAACAGTTAACAATGTTGAGATCTGAGCACTGTGGTAGTTAATCTGTGGTTCAGAGGATTCTAGCATCTTTGATAAATCCCATCATGTTTGCTAAGTACATCTTGACCTTCATAGCATTACTTTGGATTCCTTACCAACATTCATAATGCCTTCATTCAACAAATGATGAATGTGATATGATATGCCATTAAAGTCTGTTAAATTCATGTCACATCACCAGAATTGGGGCCCCCTCAAGCCTTCCTGCCTGGTAAGACTTATGAATATTTGAATACAGCTGTGTTATTTCAGTATCTTCCTAGAAGTGATTAGGAGTTACAGAAACAGCAAGGGTATGTTCACACGGCTTATACTCCGTGTGTTTTGGAACCACACGCTGATCAGCACGTAATTTCAAAGCACTGGGGGGCAGCGCCATTGTCATGCATTGTCAGCGATGCGTAATCGTATTGTACGCGTGGACGGACGACGCGTAATCCATAGCTCTCTCTTTTCCATAGTACAGGCGGGTTGCACTATTCTACAAATTTTTTCAACTTTGTCATGATATGTAAGGCTCTATTTTTATGTCATTTTTACATTACATTTTTTATTATAATATCAGGTAAAAAAAATAGTTTGCTCTCCACATTTTTTTTTTTTTCAAATTCAAATGCTTTTATTAAAAATATGCAAAAGTTTACAAAATCAGACGTATCAGACAATGTCAATTTCAAACATCACGCAAGTCAAGGGTAGGAGAAGGGAAACATGGAAAATATGGGGAGGAGAGAACTTGCAAGACACAAAATGACTTACTAACGTTGGCTTACTGTGAATCAGAGCATATATCCGAGTAAAGTAAGATCCTAATTACCAGCCAATCGTTTGGAGACTCCTACTCCAAGGAGAGACTTACCCAGTACCCAGACAGCTCAGGCATCTCACCTCGAAAGGAGCGACCAATTGACATCAAATAATTAGTTAGCATGATATCTCATAATGAGATGCAGTATCCTAACAATATACGCTGATTTGAAATAAGTAATTGTTGAGAACAAAGAGCACAATAACAAAACAATAAAAAAAACAACAGAAACCCGTCAACCGGCTCAGTGGTGTACCTGCTGTAAGTGTCAATTCTATTTAATTAAAGCATATGACTGCCGACATGTGAGGTCCCCAAAAGAGAGCTAAGTTACAATTAAGGATCCGAACTGCAGAAGGAGATCCAATCTCCCCACATCACTAGATATTTGTTATACTGCAACGGTGAGTCCGTCCCAAATTGCTCCAGTCGTTGTAGAGTGTGAACCTCTCTGAACCAGTTCGTAATGGATGGGGGACACACAGAGACCCATAGTCTAGGTATATTTGTTTTTGCTGCAGGAAGCAAGAAGATAATCAAGTGGCCCTTCAAGAAGGATATGGGAAGGGGAATTTGAGAAAGAAGAATGGTTTTGCAATTTTATCCCCGTTATTCTGTGAATAATATCAAGCACCTTGATCCAGAAGGGTTGTAGGACAGGGCACCCCCACCAGATATGAGCCAGAGTGCCCTTGTCTCCCTTACAGCGCCAGCAGACATCTGGGGAGCCCGGGAACATGGCGTTCAACAGAGCGGGGACCCAATACCATCTGGTCAGGATCTTATAATGTAATTCTTGAGCCTTGGAGGAGACAGAAGACTTATGGACTAAGTGGAAGGCTTTATTCCAGTTCTCTTCAGACAGACTTATATCTAGTTCTCATTCCCAGCTCTGTTGAAAGGCCACTCTCTCTGTCAGCTGATCATTAATTAATAGGCCATAAAGGCCCGAAAGGGCATGCCGTTCCGAATATCTCCCCATACACCACAATTCAAAGGTGGTAGGGGCCCTATGGACATCTATGGTCCGTTTCCACTGAATGTATAGACTCCCAAGTTGGTAGTAGTATAATCTTGAGAATTTTATAGGTACACTTTCACCTACTAGCTCTGTATAACCTTTCAAGGAAGTGGGAGACAGAACCCTGTCAATAATAGAAAGGGGGGCACCAGTACCCAAAAGGCTAGCCAGCGCCGTCGATAGTGACTCCGGAACTACTGGGTTGCCCAATAACGGGGTACATGGACCTCTCAGGGGTACAGTCTCCTCTTTGAGGCGTAAGATCTTCGGACAGAGATCAAGGTTCGGGCTATGAGAGGGATATGACAAAGTGCGCTCCCTGACAACATCGAGGGCAGGATCCATGGTAAGGCCGCAGTGGGGGCCCTATAGAGATGAGATTCCAGTCGCACCCATAGTTTGGGACTTGCCTCATTGAAGGCGTCCAGCGTGCGGACAGCCACGGCAGCTATAAAATAGGATTGAAAATCCGGCAGGGATAAACCTCCCTCCATCTTTGGGCGTATTAATGTGGACTCCGCTATTCTAGGGTGACCTTGAGCCCAGACGAATTGTGAGACAATCCGTCGTAAATCTTTAAAAAAAGCCTTCGAGAGCACAATGGGCACTGCTTGAAAGAGGTACAGAAGTCTGGGCAGCACATTCATTTTGGGAATATTTATTCTTCCCAGCCACGAAAAACCTTTTCTGTCCCATTTCAACAGGTCCTATTTTATCCTGGAGAGTAAAGGGGCAAAATTTAAATCGAAAATCCTGTCTAGGGCAGAGGGGATCTGAACCCCTAGGTATTTGAAGGATGAGGTTTCCCAAGAAAATGGGAATGAAGATTTGAGTTGGGAAAGAAGATTTGCGGGGATATTAAAAGCTAGAACTGAGCTTTTGGACCAATTGATTTTATGGTTACTTAAAAGACTAAATTCCTCTAGGACTCTTAATGTCGCTGGTAGGGACGTCTGGGGATCAGTGAGGTACAGCAACAAATCGTCCGCGAAAGCGGAACACTTAAAATGGAGACCGCCCACTCGGATCCCTTGAATATGTGGATCGGTGCGGATGGCCTGCATCAAGTGCTCCATTACTAGGATGTAGAGAATAGGGGAGAGTGGACATCCCTGCCTGGTGCCATTACGTATAGTCAAGGGATCTGACAGAATCCCATTAATGCGTTTTTGGGCTTGGGGTGACGAGTACAGTGTCATTATCTTTCCACACATCACCGGACCAAATCCCAGAGATTCCAGAGTACCTTTCAGAAAAGGCCACGCTACCCGGTCAAAGGCCTTCTCAGCGTCCAATGACAGTAGCAAACTTGGGAGTCTATGAGAGTTTATGTGGTGGATCAACGAAAAGGTCTTGAGGGTATTGTCTCTCGCCTCTCTGGAAGGAGTAAGGCCAACTTGATCCAGATGGATGACGGAGTTGAGCAAGGGATTAATGCGATTAGCTAGCAATCTAGCACAAATTTTAGCGTCCGTATTTATGAGAGATATGGGTCGGTAGCTCTGACACTGAGATGGGTCCTTGCCTTCCTTTGGAACCACCACAATGTGAGCTCTTAGAAAGGCCGAATCAAATGGCGATTCCTGGGATGTTGCATTGAAGGCTGCGAGAAGAGGGAGCGTTAAGCCTTCCTTCAAGGTCTTATAAAACAAGGCCTTATAGCCATCTGGACCCGGAGATTTGCCAAGGGCCACAGAAGATATGGCGATCTGCAGTTCTTCCGAGGAGAAGGGCTCCTCCAGAGAGGCGAGAGACTGTGTAGGGATACGCGGGAGAACCGTCTTAGCCAAATAGGATTGTAGGCTCGCATAGTGTGTCTATTGGACCGGCAGACTATACAAAGTGGAGTAGTACCTATGAAATACCCCCAAGATATCCTCCGTTCAATGCGCTATCTTCCCTTCCTGGTTCTTGATAAGAGGGACGAACAAAGATGCCCTCTTATCCCTGAGTGCTCGAGCCAGAGATTTGCCAGGTTTATTATTCCACAAATAGAAGGAACTAGCACAAATTTGGCGGTATCTCCTATGTCGATTCTCCATAAGCTGGAGGATCTCGTGGTGCATATGATTAAGAGCACGTAAGTCGGACTCGAGGCCCCTTGTTTTGAACCGTGCTGTCCGTTGTTGAGGTCAGGAACAGCTCGCTGAGCTGGCATCTGGGAGTCTCGCGGCTGCAGTTCTGGCGCCTTCGTTGATGGCAAGGCACCATCAGGACTCTGCTTCCCAGGAGCCGCTCCTTTAGCCGGTACACGGGTCTCCTGGAGAGAGTGACGGCTGTCCTGCAGTCGGGCCCCGTGGAGAGGGGCAGCTAGGGTCTCGGAGCGCAGCTGCTGACGAGGCTTAGTGGTGCCGCTTGCAGAGGGAGAGCAGGAAGATGGCGTCTGCTGTTCCCGCGCGCAGGAGGAGAGAGGATCTTCATTTCCTAGTCCCTGCAGTGGCGCAAGTAGTTAGAAATCTGGAGACCCGGAGCTTCAGCAGGTGTTCCGGTAGCCGTGGTGGGTTTTCTGGTTCGCTTCTGACCCATATTTAGTCGCTATATTCAGGTCGCAGAGGGTTTCCAGGAGGGGCTCGTGCAAGACGTGTCCGAGCTCTTTCATGGCAGACCACGCCCCCGCTTTCCACATTTTTAATGTATTTATTTTGATCAGGAAAAGTGGTTGTCACGTCAAGGGAAGTACAGTGAGCTCTGACTGGAACCCAGCCCACTATCCCTGCCTAATTGACATGCTGCCCTAGGCGGCAGACGCCTACTGGGCGACAGTTCCTGCACTGCTAGAGTGCTGGGGCCGTCAGAAGGAAGAATAGTCAGACAGTCCGGGTCAATAACAAATCGTGAACGGAAGGCCACAAATCAGAACCAGAGGGAGAAACGTAAACAAGCCGGGGTCAAAAGCCAAACGGGAGCGAGGTACAAAATCAGAACGTAAGACAGGGTCAGGAAACAAGCCGAGGTCAGGTACAGGGATAAGCAAACAAGCAATAAACACAGGTATAGAAGGCAGCCAGGAAATATCACAGGCGCAGCACTCAGCCTGCAGGGAGTTTAAATGTGGTTCCCGGATACCGCCCCTGTAGCTGATTTGAGCGGCCTCCGGGTCCTACCATTGGCTGGTGCGACACGCCCCCTGTCCTGAGTGGCTGGACCTCTGTCACTCACAAAGCTGTAAGCAGAATGTGTATCAGGGAGGGGTCGCAAATCAGCTGCTGCAGACTGTTGCTCTCTGCAGACCGAGCGCCGCCCAGCCCTGACAGTGGTTTGAAAATAACTTTTCCATTACGGACATTCATATAAAGGTGATATCAAGTCTTAGGGTCGTCTGGATAGGGCTAAAAATTGCAGTTTGGGCTGTCATGTTTTTTAAATAATTTTTTGTGTTTCATTCCATTTTATTTATTTTTTTAATATTGTGCCCACCAAAAGGGCACAAAAAGATTTTTGGGGGCATTTGTACAAAACTTTTTTTTATGATAGTTTCCCTGTAACTGGGGATGATATATTAGTTGGAATTGATTCTGTTGGTTAACCCCAAAACTACTGTACTTTGCCTCCTTGTCTGTGCCAACTGCCCAGTGCCTCAGTCTAGTCTCTGTCAACTGATACAGACCGGTGTGATGACATCTCATCTCTGCTCTGCTAATTGTCGGTAATTGTAGGTAAGCTGAAGCAGCGGCCTGCGGGTGGTAAACATAAAAGATCTATTAAGATATATGTCCCCCCAAATGATACATTTTATATAAATAAAAATATACAAAAAGCTATAACACAAAGTTCTATGTATAAAACCACTAAATAATGGCTATACAGTTACAAATAACACCACAACAATAAAAAGAAATCAGAAAACGCTCACCGGCATTTGAAGTCCATATAGGATCTGACTGCTCCCCTTCCACACACGGTGCACTGAAGAGAGGTAGGTATCCGACTGCGGGATCCAAAGCAGAAGTATGAACAAGGAATTTTCAGCACTCGTGCTCGGGGTAAATTAGGAAAAGTTGTTGAGTTGAAAAAACGCACTTTATTGGACAAGAGTAAAAAAAAGTTTTAAAATCACAGAAACACTACATCTTGTTGACGCGTTTCAGGCCAGTTAGATGGCCCTTAGTCATAACACAATCGTAGTAGAAACAAAACCAATATATAACCACTTCCTGAAAGCAATTAGCGAAATGCACCTGAACTTTAACTCTTTATATGGTGTATAAAAGACATTGCTTGAAGATTAGATATATGACATATAAAATGTACACTATAATCTTATGCAAACAGATTAATACAGAGAACATGACATATATTCAATATATATACATAAGGTCCGATCTATAATTCAGGCCTGCAGGATATCGTGTATCTAAAATAAGAATCCAATGGGCTTCTCTATAGGTGAGTAACCTCCTCCAATCTCCCCCACGGGGGGGTTTGTTAACCTGTTCTATAGTCCTAACACGAAAAGAACTCAGATCTCCTGCATGATCGTCTCTAAAGTGCTTGGACGCACCCGAGACGCTTCTTGTACTAGTGTGACTAACGTCATAAATATGCTCCCTAATTCTCACATGTAGGCTTCTGGTAGTACAGCCAATATACTGGAGCTCACATTGATCACACCAAATCATATATACCACATGATCACTGTGGCAATTTATGAATGAGGTGATAGTATATGATTTTTTGGTAGCATGGGACAAAAACGTATTTCCTTTGATCATATATTTGCAGAGATTGCATCTACTCGTTCCACACTTGAAAGAGCCTTTTAAATCTAACCATCTACATAGATGATACCTTGATTATATGGAAAGGTTCACCTGCTGCAATCCCAAAATTTGTAGATTACATTAACGGTAATCAAGAAAACCTAAATTTTACTTGGGAAAGCAATAAAATCGAAATTACATTTTTGGATTTAAAACTAACTGCAGACATCACAAATGGAAAGATTAACACCTGCACATACAGGAAACCCATTTCAGGAAATGGGATACTTAGAGCCTCCAGCTGTCATCCCAGACATGTCATCAACAACTTACCTGTAGGAGAGTTCATAAGGGCCAAGCGAAATTGTAGCACACAACATGCATATGAAAGGGAGAAATCCATCATATCTGATAGACTCAAACAAAGGGGATACAAATCGTATCAAATACAACAGGCTATTACCAAAGTGGAAACCAAACAAAGGTCAGAATTGTTACATAATTCTAGACCGAAATCTAATAATGACCATCAAATTAGTTTCATAACACACTTTAGTCGCCAATTTTCTCATGTTGTAAATATTGTTAAAAAATATCTACCCATACTCTCGATGGATCCTTCGCTACGAAAAATTTTAGAACAGGGTTGCAGATTTATTTCTACTAAGTCAAAATCAATAGGTAACATCGTCTCACCGAGCATGTATATGAACGCTCAGAACAAAAACAAGAGATGGTTAGATTTAAAAGGCTCTTTCAAGTGTGGAACGAGTAGATGCAATCTCTGCAAATATATGATCAAAGGAAATACGTTTTTGTCCCATGCTACCAAAAAATCATATACTATCACCTCATTCATAAATTGCCACAGTGATCATGTGGTATATATGATTTGGTGTGATCAATGTGAGCTCCAGTATATTGGCTGTACCACCAGAAGCCTACATGTGAGAATTAGGGAGCATATTTATGACGTTAGTCACACTAGTACAAGAAGCGTCTCGGGTGCGTCCAAGCACTTTAGAGACGATCATGCAGGAGATCTGAGTTCTTTTCGTGTTAGGGCTATAGAACAGGTTAACAAACCCCCCCGTGGGGGAGATTGGAGGAGGTTACTCACCTATAGAGAAGCCCATTGGATTCTTATTTTAGATACACGATATCCTGCAGGCCTGAATTATAGATCGGACCTTATGTATATATATTGAATATATGTCATGTTCTCTGTATTAATCTGTTTGCATAAGATTATAGTGTACATTTTATATGTCATATATCTAATCTTCAAGCAATGTCTTTTATACACCATATAAAGAGTTAAAGTTCAGGTGCATTTCGCTAATTGCTTTCAGGAAGTGGTTATATATTGGTTTTGTTTCTACTACAAATAACACCACTATACAAAAACAGAACCCCCCCCAATTATTTTTAATAATTCCACTAAGACCAAATACCGCCACATTATGACCACATATCACGACCACATAGTGAATGAATAATACCACCACATATCACCACCACATAGTAACTGAATAACACCACCACACCATAACAACATATCACCACCACATACACGCTTAATAATACTACCACATATCACCACTACATAGTGGCTGAATAATAACGCAACATCATGACCACATATCACCACCACATAGTGACTGTATAATGCCAGAATTCCGTTACTGAAAAAAAAATTTTTTTTAAAATTGCAGTATGACCAATATTACCGCCATACAGTGACCAGACAGTTCTATACAGGCACTCTGCACACATATAAGTGATTACAGTGCAGTTACATCCAGAAACTCACAGGAGACGACCTTTAATTAATTGTTTTCTTCTCATGAGTTGTTCTATTTCACTTTTTTGTTCCCTGCAGTCTACAACACCATGATGGCTTCTTCCAGCCATGACACATACCTACAGAATTTACCACACAAACATCTTAAGATTCCTCATTTTTCCAGCACTTCCCTACCAATTCCCATCTCTGTAAAAACTCCCCATTCATAGTGCCCCAAATAGTAATAATGGCCCCATTGTCACCCAAATAGTAAAGGTGCCCCCAAATGGCCATGGGGATCCTTTTTGTGCACCTCTAGGTAGGCAGTAATATAGGCCCCCATAGGTAGGTATACAGTCTCTGACAGAAGTTCTGTCGCTTATCCATGTTGTGGAAACTAAAGCTTATAACCTGACTTAAAATTCATCCATTGGTTTTAGGAATGACTCAAATGAAAGCTGAAACCCTCCCAAATGAGGTTTTGGTAAGGAAAATAAATTTGCTTCACTGCTGAAATATTGATCATGTAAGGAACACAGAAAGGTCAGATTTTTGCAAGACAAAAGTTTTGTTGCCTTGTCATATAATGCAACCAATCCTAGTTTACAGCCTCACCTGTGATCACTAATTGATCGGTTAATTAATGGGTGTGTATAAAAAGGACTCCAGCACCCCAGACCTTCACTTGAACTGCAACTTGACCTCTGACAACATGCCAAATATCCACCATGCGACCAAAGCATTGATTGTCAAGAGGCTGAAGACCAGCAGATGTGGCTGGCACCTTTAATGTATCTCAGTGTCAAGTACAAAGAATTATACAAAGATTTGAAGAGACTGGAGATGTTTTTGACAAGCCCAGGTCCGGTAGACCCCGCAAGACAACTGCTCAGTAGGAATGTTTGTTGGTTCGAAAATCAAAAGCCAGCCCCTCTTCCACTTCAGCACAGCTCCAACAGGCCTGGTCACCTCAAGTCCCTGTGTCAACTAGAACAGTTTGTAGGATTCTGTCTCGAAATGGCCTCCATGGTCGAATCAGTGCCTAGAAGCCAGCACTTAACAGAAGGCAATTAAAAAAACGTGTGGCATTTGCCAAGGCCCACAGCCTGCTAAACGGTTGGACGCTGAAAAAGTGGCAGAAGGTGGATATTTCAGATGAATCTTCAGTTGAATTACACCACAGCCGCCGCAAATACTGCAGGAGACCTACTGGAGCCCGTATGGATCCAAGATACACCCAGAAAACAGTTAAATTTGGTGGTGGAAAGATCATGGTCTGGGGTTACATTCAGTATGGCTGTGTGCGAAACATTTGCAAGGTGGAAGGCAATATCAATAGTCTAAAATATCAAGAAGTATTAGCTACCTCTTACATTCCCTATCATAAGAGAGGTCACATTTTGCAGCAGGATTGTGCTCCATCTCATACATACATCTCTACATAAAAGTTCCTCAAGGCAAAGAAGATCAAGGTGCTCCAGGACTGGCCAGCCCAGTCACCAGACATGAACATCATTGAGCATGTTTGGGGTAGGATAAAAGAGGAAGCTTGGAAGATAAAACCAAAGAATCTTGATGAACTCTGGGAGGCATGTAAGACTGCATTCTTTGCTATTCCTGATGTCTTCATTGTAACGGAGGAGTGGATTCGCTGGGCCAACGCAAGCGATGATAGCTAAGCCACGCCAGGGAACGGAATCTAAGTAGCCCCCGGTTTTCACCAGAGCCCGCCGCAAAGCGGGATGGACTTGCTGCGGCGTGAGGCTACCAGGTCGTTACCCCTGATGTGACTGGCTTGCGATGGCGGCCGGGGTACAGCGTGATACTGAAAAGTAATCTGGAGGCGTAGTCGGGGACAGGCAGAAGGTCAGGGCAGGCAGCAGAGGTTCGTAGTCAGAGACGGGCAGACGGTCAGGGCAGGCGGCAGAGGTTCGTAGTCAGAGACGGGCAGACGGTCAGGGCAGGCGGCAAACAGGCAAGGTCAGGAAACGTAAGCAAGCGGACTGGTACACGGGTAATCAAGACTGAACTCCAATACTCTCTAAACGCACCAAAAACACACCAACAGACTGGCAGGAAGTGCTGGGGGCGGATACCTTAAATAGAACCAGCGCCCGACAATAGACCAATTATCGGGACGCTGGCCCTTTAAATCTAGAGAAGCCGGCGCGCGCGCGCCTTAAGCAGCGGCCACGCGCACGGCGGCCAGGACAAGCAGGAGCGGCGTTCACAGGAGCGCGGCCGGGTAAGGGAAGCGGCGCCGGGGCCGGGACAGCAGAGGGATGGTCGCGGGCAGCCGCGGCCGCCGCGCCAGACCCCCTGCGAGCAGGGTGAGGGTCGCGGGGGGCAGCGGAGCCCACGACCCCCGTGACAGTACCCACCCCCCTTAGGTCTCCCCCTCCTTTTCTGGAACCTAGAGAGGAGGTCAGGAGACAAGTTGGTCTCCGGCTCCCATGATCGCTCCTCCGGCCCGAACCCCTTCCAGTCAATGAGAAAGAACCGCTTCCCCCTCACTGTCTTCTGTGCCAGCACCTCCTTGACCTCAAAGATGTTATCAGAGTTGGCCACAGGAGAAGGCGAGACAGCCCCCCGGGAGAAGCGATTCAGCACCACCGGCTTGAGGAGAGAGACATGGAAGGCGTTCGGGATGCGCAGGGTAGGAGGCAAGCGGAGCTTGTAGGACACCGGGTTAAGTCGTTGCAGTACCTCAAACGGGCCCACGTATTTAGGGCCTAACTTGTAACTAGGCACCTTAAAGCGAATATATTTGGTGGACAACCAAACCCTATCGCCCGGCTCAAATAGGGGCGGGGACCTACGGTACCTGTCGGCCTGGACCTTGGTGCGAGCAGAAGCCCGTAGCAGGGCCTGTCGTGTGAGCTGCCAGAGCGCCTTGATGTCCCTTACTTGGGCATCAACAGCCGGGACATGACACGAGGTAGCTAGGGACGAAGACGGGCAGACGGTCAGGGCAGGCGGCAAACAGGCAAGGTCAGGAAACGTAAGCAAGCGGACTGGTACACGGGTAATCAAGACTGAACTCCAATACTCTCTAAATGCACCGAAAACACACCAACCGACTGGCAGGAAGTGCTGGAGGCGGATACCTTAAATAGAACCAGCGCCCGACAATAGACCAATTATCGGGACGCTGGCCCTTTAAATCTAGAGAAGCCGGCGCGCGCGCCTTAAGCAGCGGCCATGCGCACGGCGGCCAGGACAAGCAGGAGCGGCGTTCACAGGAGCGCGGCCGGGTAAGGGAAGAGGCGCCGGGGCTGGGACAGCAGAGGGATGGTCGCAGGCAGCCGCGGCCGCCGCGCCAGACCCCCTGCGAACAGGGTGACGGTCGCGGGGGGCAGCGGAGCCCGCGACCCCCGTGACATTCATCAATAAATTGTATGAATCATTGTCAAAACACTTGGATGCAGTCCTTCAAGCTCATGTTACTCACACAAAATATTAAATATGGCTCTAATAGCACCCCAACTTAATTCACCAATGTTATGAAACTTTTTTTGTATTTGAAGTGAACTATTTGTTGGATTTTCGCATTACTTTCTGATGGTGACAAAATTTTTGTCTTGCCAAAATCAGACCTTTCTGTGTTCCTTAAATGATCAATATTTCAGCAGTGAAGCAAATTTATTTTCGTTACCAAAACCTCATTTGGGAGGGATTCAGCTTTCATATGAGTCATTCCTGAAACCAATAGATGAATTTTAAGTCAGGTTTTAAGTTTTGGTTTCCACAACATGGATAAGCAACAGAACTTCTATCAGGGACTGTATGCACCTTAGGGATCACTTTCTATGTCCATGATTTGGGTAGTTTAGTCTCTTACATGGGACTGATTTGTTAATATTTTGCAGGTTTAAGTGTTTTTAACATTGTAATTTTGATGCAAAGCTTTTGGTCTGTGCCATATCTTTCTCTTTATTCTAAGTAGTGATGCATTCATTTGTTTGGCACAGCAGCATGCACTTTATGCATATTTATGGTGGTGCCCATTCATTATATAGCTTTCATATCAATAGGATATGCCATCAAAGTCTGATAGATGTGGGTCACACAACTCTCCATTCTGTTCTATAGGAGTCCTGAGTACAGCAACACACGGCACTCGGCTGTACTCGGATCTCCCATAGAACAGAGCAGAGAGTTGAGTGCAAGCTCAACCAGCTTTACATTCTCAGCCCACACTTTTTGGGGCCTGTTACCGAGATAGGTGCGGGTTCCAGAGGTGGGACCCACACCTAACAGACTTTGATGGCATATCCTATCAATATGCTATCAAAGTCTATGTTGGGAACACCCATTTAATGGAAAGAATAGTGCTGCATGCTGCGCTTTTTTTTCCATAAGTTTTGACAGAATCTGTAACGGAGGCTCCAAACAGAAGAACCCTTGACGCAGAGGTTAACCAAGCCTAATCTATGGAGACAGAGATAAAGGAGGATCAGTCTCTTTTTTTTTTAAACTGAAAGTTTTATTATATATATATTTTTTTTTAAAATGCAGACAAGTAAAACATTTTACATCAGGAAAACAATGTCGTGAAATAACATAGTGAGGAACATGAAGGTCCGAGGGAATAAACACGAAGTCCATATCCATAGCCTACCGTAAGTCCTACAATGGGAAAGGAGTATAGTCCTTCAACATGCTAAAGAACTTTGGACAAACCTTTGAGATAAAACAGACCTAGTAGACTAGGGACAAACACAACGGAGGGAAACAAGGAGGGGTGAGGGGAGGGGTAGGCATTGGTAGTTACTCTGAATTGGTCGGGTCGCTTAGGTCAGATTCACTGCCCAGTAGGTATCCCAGGCCGACCATGTTTTATCAAACAGATCCAGCCTGTCATGAAGAGAGGCCGTCAACTGCTCCATTCGACGTACCTCCCTCAGTTTATGTATTAGATCCGCTCTGCTAAGGGGTATGGTCTGTTTCCATCTAGTTGCAATCAGGCACCTAGCCGCCGTCAGAACAATTAACATAAACTTAGACTTATCCTTAGAAAGATCCTGCACTGGACCACTAAGTAGGTACACCAAGGGGTCCAACTGGATTTCCACTCCTAGGACCTCTTTTAAGAGGCCTTTAACCTGTTCCCAGAAAGGTTTCACCCCGAGGCATTCCCAGAAGATGTGCGGGAGGGTCCCTATGGCAGATTGGCACCTCTAGCAACTAGGAGATGTTTGTGGGAACCATTTATGCAACTGATCGGGTGTGTGGTACCAAAAGAAGAGGACCTTGTACAGGTTCTCCCTTTGGGCCAAACAGGTCGATGATTTAGCCGCCGCTTTCCAGATAGTTTGCCATGTAGAGTACGGGATCGCTCTACCCAGGTATCTCTCCCATTTCTCCATATACGTATAGGTCGTGGGCTCTTCAGTGGGAGAGTTACCCATCAAGGAATAAATTGAGGAAATCAATCCCTTTGTTGTTGTAGTCATCTTACAGAGGGATTCAAATGGGGTGGGAGGGGATAGAGTGTTTGTTCCGTATAAGGAGAAGAGGAGGTGAGAGATCTGAAGGTAGTGGAACCTCGAGCTTTGCGGGAGGTCGTATTCCTTCTGCAGTGCCTCAAATGAGCGTAGCTTCCTATCACTGGCCTGAGCAACATCAACAAAACGAAATAGATCCCGCCCCAGCCATGGTCGAGCAAAATAGCCTGAAGAGCTAGTAGACAGGAGTGGGGTGCAGGCGAACGAGGTCATGGGCGAGGCCGGGGAGGCCAGGTGGAATCTATCCCTACACAGCCGCCAGATCTGAATGGTGAACCTAATTGGGCCCAGTAAATCCAAACCTCCCGGGATGGAGCGCGAGTGCCAGAGGAAGGCATTAGGGTGAGTGGGAGCCATCCAGAGCTTCTCCCCTTCCATCCATTTCGAATAAGACCTAAGGGCTGACCATGCCAGAATACGGCGAAGATGTGTGGCCCAATAGTAATGAATCAAGTTTGGAACCGCCAGTCCCCCCCTCTGTTTATCAGCCATCAAAATCTCTCTAGCTACCCTGTACCTCCCTTGCGCCCATATAAAATGCAAATATGCCGCCTGTAAGGACTTAAGCTCCCTCAACGGCACCGCCACAGGGAGGGTCTCAAACAGGTAAAGGAGTCTGGGTAATACCGATATTTTGACCGTGTTTATTCTCCCAATAAACGTAATAGGTAAGGAGTTCCATTTTTGAAGAAGTGATCGTATTTCCCTGAACAGTGGGGGGAAGTTGGCCTGGTAGAGGGAACTGTAGCTATTCGTTATATGAGTGCCCAGGTACCTAAGGGACTGGGACTGCCACTGATATGGGAAATTAGCCCTAAGGGATGAGAGAACTTCAGGTGGGAGGTTGATGGGAAGAGCCTCAGTTTTTGACGCATTTACCTTGTACCCAGATAGACAACTAAAACGCTCCAACAGGGAGTGTAGGGCCGGGAGTGAGATATGTAAGTTGGTTAGGGTCAGCAGGATGTCATCGGCAAATAATGAGAGCTTAAATTCCCTATCCTTCACCTTGACCCCCCTAATATCCGGATCGAGCCTGATGGCTGCTGCTAGGGGTTCAATACATAAAGCAAAGAGAAGGGGGGACAAGGGGCAGCCCTGTCTAGTTCCATTTCTGATCTGGAAGGGTTCCGAGGTGTGGTGAGGCAGCTTAACTGCTGCTGAGGGGGTTGAATAGAGGCTCCCTATAGCCCTCATGAAGGGCCCACCAAAACCCATGGTCTGCAGGGTTTCAAACAGGAATGGCCACCCCAGCCGATCAAAGGCTTTTTCCGCGTCGAGGCTAAGGATGAGGGCCTGCTCCGACCGAGCGTTCAGGACATCGATCAGGTCGATGGTTCGTCTTGTGTTATCCCCTCCTTGACGACAGGGGACGAAACCCACCTGATCCTTATTGATCAGCTGGGGCAGCCAGACCCCTAGTCTATTGGCCAGTAATTTAGTGAATATTTTGATGTCCGAGTTCAGGAGAGCTATGGGCCTGTAGCTCGCACTGTCTGCCGGGTCCTTGCCCGTCTTGTGGATGAGAGTGAGGTGAGAATAAGACATAGAACCGGGGATCGGTAGATCCTGCAGGAAGGAATTGAAGAGGGAGATCATGTGGGGGGCCAGGACATCAGAGAAAGTTTTGAAATACCGGTAAGGAAGGCCATCCGGGCCCGGCGCCTTTCCCAGTGGGAGGTCCCTCAAAACCTCCAACAGTTCTTCCAACTCTAGAGGAGCGTTAAGGGAGGCCGAGGCTTCCGAGGAGAGTTTGGCTAAGGGACAGGAGTGGAGAAAGTCTCGGATGAGCTTCCGAGCTGCCTCCTCATCTCCTGGAAGTTCTGACGGCAAGGAGTACAATTTTGAGAAGAAGTCAGAGAATATCTTGGCTATAGATTTTGGATCGTAGAAGAGAGTGCCGTCCCTATCCCTCAAGGCCTGTGGCATGGAACTGACGGTCCTCTCCCTGAGCTGGCGTGCCAACAGCGTATGGGCCTTATTGCCAAACTCGTAGAGGATCAGTCTCTTTGCCGTGTTGTGGATACAGATCAGTGCAAAGAGCTTTGCCTTGAGTGATGTAACGTATCATCACTTCCTTGCTCTGCTTCCAAGTCTTTGTATGCAAGTGGTTAATTTTACTGGTCTTATGATGCTTTAGCATTTAGGTTTATACCATATAACATGTTTAGTGTCTAAATTACCATATTAGTGTACCCCCATCAGGTGACACATAACACCTCAATGGATTAGTTAGCATCCCAAAGTACATAATATTCATATTTTAGAATCCCAAAATTATAGACACGTTTACTCTAAGCTTCTGGAACTAGATTTTGCATTGCTCTTGTCAGATTTTGCTTGGTGCCCAGTCGTAGGCATAACACGAAGCAACAGAACTCCCACTGACAGATGGTACTAGCTGCAGAAAGTTACCAACATGGGCTACTAGAATTAAAAATGAGTTCATTATATTTTCATCAACATAGTTTATTATAATAACAAGCTGCTTGTGTGAGGGGACTGACTCATCCTGATATGTTGTGCCTACACTGACATTAATGCATTCATGGAACACTTAAAAAGAGTGACACCAGATTTAAAGGGACCCCATGCAAAAACTAGCTCTAAAACATTTACATGTAGTCTACTTTCACTCTAGTATTGTTAAGTGTGAAATTGCAAATCTTGTTAAAAGTAAAATCAAAAGTGAGGGAGATGTCACACATTAATATTTGATGTTGTCAGTAGAGCTGTTCCTGGGATACCAGTGCATTTCTTTTTAGTTAAAAAAAATGGTAGGAAACTGACTTCCTTTGGTTAAAGAAACTAGTCTGTGATCTAATTTAAAAACATTAGGATTTCTTTTTTTTTCAGCTAAGATTTTGAGACTGTAGACCACAAACAGCCACCAAAATCATTTTTAAATGGGTTGTCCAGTGGAAAAAAAAATATATTTTAAATAATACCCCTCCCAAAGTTAGCAATTTTGTAATACACTTTTATTACCTTTTTTGTGGGCTTCCTTCAGCTGCTTGATAATAGGAAGCTTAGTACTTTTGTATGTCTCCACACACAGGAAACAGGTTTGAAAAGAGCTCAGGAGATAATGTGACCAGAGGGGTTTGCCTTTTCTGTGGGCAGACTTTAACTCCTTAACGACCGCCCACCATCTTTTGATGTCGGGCATTTCAGGTCGTTCGTCTGCAGCAACGTCTTTTGGCGTCGCCGCAGACACCGGGGTTTGTGGCTCCGGGCGCCGCAGCTGCGCTGAGATCGGGGCTGTACTACACAGGCCTGATCCCAGTGCAGCTCCTGCGAGCATTGGGGAGCGGGGGAACCTCCGCAACCCAGTGCTTTCACCCTTTGATTGCCGCGGATCGTCACAGCAGCGCAATCGAAGGGTTTCCCTGCTCTGTCGGGTGATCAGAACGCCCGGTGACCCGACAGAGCCCGGGGGACCAGCTGCTCAGTCAGCCCTGGGGACCTAGAGTAGCCCCAGGGCTGTCTGTGTAAGAAGCCAGTGATCAGGGCACACTGTGTGCTGTTCTGATCACTGCCTGTGTCAGACTGACACAGATTATAAAGTATTAGCAAATATGAACATGCTAATACATTACTAAGTGGAACAAAAAAAGTACAACAGTTCTCCCTTCATGGGATTTTTTTTAAAAAAAGTAAAAAACATAAAAAGTGTAAAATAAAAAGAATAAAAAATAAATAATAAAATAAAAATAAATATTTAATAAAAAATAATTGTGCATACATTACACACGCAAAAAAACCTACACATATTAGGTATCCACACGACCGTAATAACCTGTAGAATTAATCTAACAAGTTAAGTGTGATATGTGAATAGTGTAAAAAATCTTTTAAAAAAAACCAAAAAACTTAAACAATTAAAAAAAAAAAATTCTGCAATTATTTATAAGTGAACTTAAACTATTTCCCCATAAAGTACAACTTGTCCCGAATAAAACGAGGCCTCATACAACTGCATCATTGAAAAAGTAAAAAAGTTACAACTGTTGAAACACAAGGAGGCAAAAACGAAAAAAATGTTCTGGTCATTAACTACTTTCAGGCGTTCGGCTTAAGCGGTTAAAGAAAGATCCTTTTGGTCCTGCCTTACAAGGCTTTCTACGTGAAGTAGGAAAGGGTGTGAAGTGAGACTAAGGTTGGGGAGGAAGAAAGACAAAGCTCAGCAAAGGATTCTGGGGCTTTTATTTTTATATACCAAAGAGAAACAGCTTTAAAGCAGGAAATACTGCTGCTTGGCTACAGAGAAAGTAGGCTACATACTGCACAAAATATGTAAATTGTAGATACCAATAGTGTGTGCAGAAAAAAAAACTCATCTGCAATAAAAGTAACACTTATTAATTATACTTTTTTACACCAAGCTATACACAAATCCAACACAATACGAGCAAAGGTAAAGGTATGAGAAACTTATGTAGAGGTATTAGTTATATATGGTAACCATTTCATATGTAAGGTATATGTGGAGGTTTCCATATTGGAATCAGGGGTGCTTGTGTGTTCTTCAATGATACAATGATAGAAACAGCTTGCTTGTTTAGTAGGTGTCCAGCATACATTGAGTCAACAAAACTAAATATTCAAAGTAGTACTCATAGCCCAACTGTGCCTACTCAGTCCTTTCATGTTTGCTAATCGAAGCACACACTCCAGCAATCCAGCAAACTGAACCCTAAGGGCTCCTAAGATTACCCCCCAACACGCAGCCCAAATGTGTTTTAACCCCTTCCCGCTGTGTGGTCATAATGATTTGGCTCTAAGTTTTTTCCTTGCCTCAACTTTATTATTTTTCCACTTGCATAGACATATGAGGGCTTTTATCTTGTGGGACAAGATGTGTTTTCTAATGGGGTAATTAATTGTACCATCGAATATACTGGGAAACCACAAAAAATTTGGAGGCAAAATGTCTGTATCAGTGAAACGCAAGTCTGGTTGGGGTGCTGTGCGGGCAGCAAAGGCAGAAAGGCAGGGAAGAGAAGCAGAAGACAATCTCTGTACAGCGCAATGGAATATGACGGCATTGTGTAAATGAATAAAATAGAACAAATAAAGAGAGGTAGTGTGCAAGAGGCACATGCAGTATGTGCAGTTACGTACAATAACTGTAGGGTGGGCCCCAAGAGTCAACTGCGATGGTGGACCCTAGAAACCTGAGTCCGATACTGTGCAAAACTCAAGTTCTCTTGAGATTCAGCTTATGAATAAATGTTCTGAAATTTTCCTTTAGAATTTGCTGGTATAATTCAGAATTCCTTGTTCTCTCAGTGATGGCAAGCCATCATAGCCTAGATGCAGGAAACCAAAGCACCTTGCTACCACCACCATGTTTCACAGATGGAACATGTATTTTTAACTGGAATGCAGTGTTTTTCATTCTTCAAACCTCTCATTTAAACCAAAAATCTATTTTGTTCTCATCTGTTCACACAACATTGTTCCAATACCATTCTGGCTCATCCAGGTGTTATTTAGCAAAGTGCAAATGGACATTAATGTTTGTTTTGGAGAGCAGTAGATTTCTTTTTGCAGCCCTGCCATATACACCATTGTTGTTCAGTGTCTTCCTGTGAACTTATGAACATTAACATTGCCTAAGGTAAGAAAGACCTTGTGTTTTTCTGTGCCCCCGGAGACTATTATATAACTTGCTCTCGGTATTATATTTGCTGGTCAACCACTCCTGGGGATGGTGATAATGGTCTGGAATTTCTCCCATTCGTACACAGTCTTTCTAACGGTGAGTTAGTGATTTCCAAACTCCTTAGATGTTGGTTTTTAACCTTTTTTTAGCCTGAGGGGCATCATCAGCTCTTCTTCTAAAATCCTCCGAAATCTCCTTTCTTCGTGCCATGAAATACTTCCACAAACATGCGTTGTGAAGATCAAACTTCGATACCCACTCACACCTGATTGTTGTCCTATTGATTAAAAACACCTGTTTCTAATTTCACATCTGCTAATCCTAAGGCTATGTTCACATGGCTTATCCACGGCGTAATTGCGGGGACGGATTTCGCCCGCAATTACGCCGTGTGCCGTGCAGCGCGGGGGGAGCGGCAGCTCGCCGACCCCATAGATATTCATTATCCACGGCGCGTATCCCACCATGAATAATTGACATGTCACTTTTTCCCCGCTCGCGAAATATGGCGAGCGGGGAGAGGAGACGGAGTCCATAGTTCTCTATGAGAACTGTGGATTATCATAATGGCTGGGACAGATTTCAGCCGTATTTCGCACAGTACGGCGCGAAATACGGAACGAAATCCATCCCAAAATAAGCCATGTGAACATGGCCTAAAGGTTCACATACTTTTGCCACTCATAGATATAGTATATGATATGGATAACTTTTCTCAATAAATAATTAACTTATTCTACTATTTTTGACTCCTTCATATGATTTCGTTCTCTTTATCTACAAATAGGATTTTCTAAGAAAATCTGATGTACTTTTAGGTAAAATTTTCTAAAAGACAGAAAATTTGGAAGACTTTACAAACTTAAAGCACCACTGTATATCATATTTATGACCACCATTGGTTCTTACTCATCTGCAAAACCAGAAGTCAGAGGGGTGTTAGACTTTAATGGCATCATTCTAGGATGGGTTCGACTCCCACCTCTGTGATCTGTAGCCTATTCCAGCTTTGTGCAGGTTTATGATCTTGTCCCTGACATCCTTAGAAAGCTCTGTGTTCTTGCCCATGTTGTAGAGGTTAGAGTCTGACTAATTAATTGAGTCTGTGGACAAGAGTCCTTTATAAAGGTAACTATTTAAGACAGCTGTCTTTAATGCAGGTAACGAGTTAATTAAAAGCGTCTAACTGTAGGAGTCAGAACTCTTAAAGGTTGGTAGGGGATCAAATACATATTTCTCTCAACAAAATGCAAATAAATTTATATAATTTATACAATGTGATTTTATGTATTTAGAATATTCTATCTCTCAATGATAAAATTAACCTACCCTTAAAATGATAGACTGTCCATGTCTTTGTCAGGGGGCAAATTTACAAAATCAGCAAGGGATCAAATAATTATATCCTTCACTTGTATAACTTGGTATAGGAAGTTAATATGACTAAGTATAGTATTATATATAATAGTGCTTAGTCATTCAGATGTCTTTTTGTCTGTACCTACAGCCTACAAACTGTAAAGTGCTGCGGAATATGTTGGCGCTATATAAATAAAGGTTATTATTATTATTATTGGCTCCCATAAACTTTCACCTTCCACATGTCACTTCTTTCTCCTGGTGTGTAATACTTGTCAAGGAAAAAGGCAGGTAATCATAGCTCTCAATGAGAGCTATGAATTACTGTATTCGCGGGGTGTACTTCAGGCGTATTGCAGTACAACTACAGGCCAAAATATGCCCTGCAAAGATGCCTTGTGAACATATCATAAGATGTGAGTTTCCAATCAGGACAACCCCTTATATAAAAAATTCCAAACCAGCCAACCATCACCTTCATAGAGTGGGTTATAATGTATATCTGTTCTGCCTTTTTAAAGAGAACCTGTCAATTAATTTATACCCCCTTGCTGAGGAGAGCAAAAGCTAGTGTCAGACATGCTGTTTCCAGCACTCTGTCCCTTATTCTGTAAGATGCTGTAGTTTTAGAGTATTCAATGCTCAAATCTGCAGTCTTCAGCCAGAAAAGAGTCATGAAAGAGTCCGTTTTTTAATATCCCGCCCACCTGAGGCTAGCTACCTAACTGCTTAACCTATTACTTTGAATAGGTAGAAACATGTGAATAACTGCCAGGTGGGCGGGGCTAGACTTTGGTGGGTGGGGCTAACACCTGCTCATGAATAAGATTTGAGCATTAAATGCTCTAAAACTCCAGCATCTTACAGAATAAGGGACACAGCGCTGGAAACAGCATGTCTGTCACTAGCTTGTGCTGCCCTCAGCAAGAGGGGCATAATCTATGTGACACGTTCCCATTAACTCCTTCCCAACGTAGGACGTAACCATACGCCCTAACGGGAAGCGTGTTCCCGCAAATGGACGTATGGGTACATCCTGGCGATCGTGCAGGCTTACAAGCGAACCCCGCACGATTGTGACATGGGATCAGCAGTATATTACTGCTGGCCTCATGCTGCATCACCTGCGGCCAGAGCTCACTCAGGTGATTAACCCTTCATTATCGCGACTTATCATGGAGTGAGCTCCTCCTGCCTGCAATTAGCGCAGTAACGGCGCTCTGTGCCGCTACTGGTCCACTCACACGACAGCCTGGATGCTTTACTAAAGCATCATGGCTGTCTGGTGACATCACCATGCCCGGTTGCTTTAGCACCATGCATTGTGGGCATAGTGATTGACAGCCGCCATAGAGACCAGTATAGAGCAGTTCTGCTCTATACTGGTCTGCCTTGTAACAGCGATTTGAAGATCGCTGTTACATATCCCCTATGGGGAAAAGTGAAGGAAATTTGAAAAAGTAAAAAAAAGACACTGTCTTACACACAAACACGAAAAATAAAATAAAAAACACGTACACTGCCCTTTTCCCCTTTACAAACGCCCCCCAAAAAAGATAAAAAATAAAGTATCCATATTTGGTATTGCTGCATGCGTAGTGACCCACTCTTTAAATATGTCATGTTAATTAACCTGCACGGTGAAGACCGTAAAAAAAAAGAAAACAGTCACAGAATTGCAATTTTTGTTCATCCCACAGCACATACAATGGAATAAAAAACGATCAACAACTCAACTGCAAATTAAAACGTCAGTTCATCCCGCAAAAAAAAAGTCCCTACACAGCTCTGTATTAGGAAAAATAAAAAAGTTATGGCTGTTAGAAGATAGCGATGTATAAATATTGTTTTACACAATAAAAACACTTTTTTTAAAAAAAAAAAGTGCTTTCACATAACAAAAAAATCTAAACTGGGTATTGCCATAATCGTCTTTACCCAGGTAGTAAAACTAACTTGTCAAAGATACTACACGGTGAGCGCTGTTAAAAATAAAAATCACTACTAGGATGGCAGTATTTTCTTCATCCTGCCTTCCAAAAAAATGGATTTAAAAGCGATAAAAAAGCCTCGTCCCACCAAAAATGATACCAATAAAAATACTGAATCATCCTGTAAAAAACAAGCCCCCACACATCTCCATACACAGAAAAATAACAAAGTTATGACTCTCAGACAATGGCGATGCACGTGTTTTCCTTTTTGTATAGAAGTGTTTTTATTGTGTAAGAGCAGTAAACACAAAAAATTGGGTATCGCTGTAATCGTATCGACCTGCTGAGTAAAGCTAGGATGTCATTTATATTGCACGATGACCGCTGTAAAATTGAAACCCAAAAAACCATGAAGGAACTGCCTCTTTTCCCCACCATTTTCATGGCCCAATGCTAAAAAAACTATGGAACACCTGTGCGCCCAAAATGCACACTACAACCCTAGATGAGATCCATGAAGGGTGTTGAATCCAAAATGGTGTAACTTCTGGAAGGTTTCACCTGTTCTGGTACTTTTGGGGTTTGTTAATGCGACATGACACCCAACAAAACCTGCTATCCAAAAGCCAAATAACGCTCCCTCCCTTATACACCCTGCCATGCCCCCAAACAGCAGTTTACACCCATATATGGGGTATTGCCTAACTTGGAAGAAATTGTGTTACAATTGTGTAACAGGATTTTTTCTAGGATTCTTTGTAAAAATTAAACATTTTCAGCTAAAACTGCAGATTGTTGGAAAAAAAATTCTTCATTTTCACAGGCTAGCGCTAAAAAAATTAGAGAAACACCTGTGGGATCGATATACTCACTACACCCCTTGATATATTCCTTAAGGGGAGTAGTTTCCAATATGGGGTCTTTTTAGGGGAGTTTATTAAGTTTTAGCACCTTAGGGTGTCCGCAAATCTGAAATGGCACCTAAATAAAGTCGTAATGAAAATGGGACCGCAGAGTCCAGTAGATGCTCCTCCTATTCTGAGGCTTGTGGTTGAGCCAAATAGTGCACTAGGGCCACATATGGGATATCTCTGAAAACGGCAGAATCTGGGGAATCAATATTAAGTTTCATTTCCCTGCTCACATCTACCGTGTTCTTGTGAATAATGGATAAATTGAAGATCTGAAAAAAAAAAGAAATTTCACCTCCACTTTGCTTTAATGCTCGTGAAACTCCTAAAGCAGGGGTGTCAAACTAGTTTTCACCGGGGGCCACATCAGCCACACGGCGTACCTTAAAGGGCCTTAAAGGGCCGACAAAATTTTAGAACTACTTGTAGGTAGATAATCCCCCTGTAGATGACAGTTATATCTGCCCATGTAGGTAGATAGGTATTTTTGCCCCCTGTAGCCAGATAGTAATATGCCCTTTGCCGCCAGGTAATATACCCCATATAGAAAGGGAGATGCCCCACATAGCCCCCCTGTAGCCAGGGAGATGCCCTATAGTTCCCCAGCAGCCATGTAGATGCCCCATATAGTCTGCTAGTAGCCAGGCAGATTCCGCATAGTCCCCCAGTAGCCAGGCAGATGCCCCATAGTCCCCCAGTAGCCATGTAGATGCCCCATAGTCCCCCAGTAGCCATGTAGATGCCCCATAGTCCCCCATTAGCCATGTAGATGCCCCATAGTCCCCCAGTAGCCATGTAGATGCCCCACAGTCCCCCAGTAGCCATGTAGATACCCCATAGTCCTCCAGTAGCCATGTAGATGCCCCATACTCCCAAAGTAGCCATGTAGATGCCCCATAGTCCCCCAGTAGCCATGTAGATGCCCCATAGTCCCCCAGTAGCCATGTAGATGCCCCATAGTCCCCCAGTAGTCATGGAGATGCCCCATGGTCCCCCAGTAGCCATGTAGATGCCCCATGGTCCCCCAGTAGTCATGTAGATGCCCCATGGTCCCCCAGGAGCCAAGTAGATGCCCCATGGTCCCCCAGTAGCCAGGCAGATGCCCCATGGTCTCCCAGTAGCCAGGCAGATGCCCCAGTAGCTAGGCAGATGCCCCATAGTCCCCAGTAGCCAGACAGATGCCCCATAGTCCCCAGTAGCCAGGCAGATGCCCCATAGTCCCCAGTAGCCAGTCAGATACCCCAGTAGCCTGGCAGATGCCCCATAGTCCCCAGTAGCCAGACAGATACCCCAGTAGCCAGGCAGATGCCCCATAGTCCCCAGTAGCCAGGCAGATGCCCCATAGTCCCCAGTAGCCAGACAGATGCCCCAGTAGCCAGACAGATACCCCAGTAGCCAGGCAGAGGCCCCATGGTCCCCAGTAGCCAGACAGATGCCCCAGTAGCCAGGCAGATGCCCCATGGTCCCCAGTAGCCAGACAGATGCCCCAGTAGCCAGGCAGATGCCCCATGGTCCCCAGTAGCCAGACAGATGCCCCAGTAGCCAGGCAGATGCCCCATAGTCCCCAGTAGCCAGACAGATACCCCAGTAGCCAGGCAGATGCCCCATAGTCCCCAGTAGCCAGACAGATGCCCCATAGTCCCCAGTAGCCAGACAGATGCCCCATAGTCCCCAGTAGCCAGACAGATGCCCCAGTAGCCAGGCAGATGTCCCATGGTCCCCAGTAGCCAGACAGATGCCCCATAGTCCCCAGTAGCCACACAGATGCCCCATGGTCCCCAGTAGCCAGACAGATGCCCCATAGTCCCCAGTAGCCAGGCAGATGCCCCAGTAGCCAGGCAGATGCCCCATGGTCCCCAGTAGCCAGACAGATGCCCCAGTAGCCAGGCAGATGCCCCATAAGTTCCCCCAGTAGCCAGACATGAGCCACATGTTCCCCAGTAGCCAGACAGATGCCCCAGTAGCCAGGCAGATGCCCCATGGTCCCCAGTAGCCAGACAGATGCCCCAGTAGCCAGGCAGATGCCCCCTAATGATTATAAAATTTAAAAAAAGCTACGTACCTCCAGTCCGTGCAGCGTGGTCTGGTCCGGTTCGGGAGCTGTGTACAGTGTAAGCAGCGTGACGTCACGCCGCTTACGCCCTCACGCAGCTCCCAGAAATCTCCTCGGCGGCAGAGACTGCCGCCGAGGAGACCTAGCGTCGCAGGGGGCATGAGTAAAGCGGCGCGTCATGCTCCCTGCGACGCTGTATGTACAGCGCTCACCGAGCATTCTACAGTACATACAAAGGGAGAAGGTGGGAGAGAAACGATCCCTCCTGCCTTCTCCCTGTACTGACTGACTCTGCCCGCGGGCCTTGTGTTTGACACCTGTGTCCTAAAGGGTTAATAAACTTCCTAAATGCTGTTTTGAATACTTTAAGGGGTGTAGTTTCCTAGATAAAGTCATTTATGGGTGTATCTAACATACAGACAAATCAAAGTCACATCAGAACTGGACTGGTCCCTAAATAAAATGTATATTGCAAATTTTCTTGAAAATGTCAAAATTACAGCAAAATTTCTAAGCCCCCTAATGTTGTAAAAAAAAAAAAAGATATTTAAAAAATGCCAACCTACCGACATATTGTATATGCTAGTTACAAACTATTTTGAGTGGAATAAATAGCTGTCTTACACACAGAAATTTTTTAAGTTTGAAAATGGTAAATTTTTCATGTTTTTCACGATACTTTGATATTTTTCACAAATAAACAAGGACTTTTTGGACCAAAATTTCTTACTACAGAAAACGAGAAAATATTCTCTGAATCACATGGATAGGTAAAAGTGTCAAAAAGTTATTCTCACATAAAGTGACACATGCCAGATTTCAAAAATGAGCTCTGTCAGAGAGACCAAAACTGGTTCCAGCGTTAAGGGGTTAAATCCAAAAGAAAATTTTCTGCATTGAGCGTAAATACTGTTATCTCAATATTAATCAGTGCTACAGGCAACTCATATTTCCAGCTGAGCATGAGTTATTTTTAAGGCGTATCTGTCCTGCAGCATGCAATAGTCTGCAGGGATATTAATTTACACAAAAAGCTGATCAGATGGGATCTAAGAAACAAGCATCCCATAGTGGAAAAAACTCCACTCCAATTAGACTGGATAAAAATCTTTTGATCTGGCTCAATCTATATACTGTGTATAGCTTATATTTACTTAAATCTCCCTTGGTTTTCAGTGGCTTCTCAAAGTTCCAAGATTAAAATGGTTTGTCCAGTCACTTAAATTGTGGCTCATACTGGTGAAAAATATTTTAAAAAAGCCACCTGCCACTCATTGGGTCCCACCACTGTCTGCACTTCATGGTTTCTCTTAACACAGACACATGATCTCTGGAGTCCATCATTAGTTGTAGCAGATCACCATGTGGCTGCAGAAGTCACTTGTCAAAAAAATTGTTTCTGATAAATATTTTAGTCTTTTTAGACTTAAATAAGTTGAGAACAAGGCACCATCCAGTAAAGCTTTGCATCTATGACTGGATGTAATTGCACATTGTACAATTTGTCTGTTGGGGCTTGCACGCCTTCATTTGATACCATTATAGATGCATTACTTTTGAAATGCAATAAAACAGTATATTATAAAATAAGCTGCAGTTCATTTTATAGTGATTGTGACATGAAACCCTTAGGCTTCGGGCACACGGAAGTGACATAATTTTGGTCGGACTCTAAGTTTAAGAATCTGATCGGTATTTTATCTTCTTTTTAATGGTTTGGGGGGACAGTTTGCGGATTTGCCCATCATCCTAATCATTGAATAGGACACCTTCTGCCCGAAAACCGGGCGGAAGATTGTAAATGCTCCAAGTTTTTCGGAACACCGGCGGTGTGAAAATCCACACAGTAGAAAACCATGCAGTGTATACTACTGGGTGGATTTTCTATTAGAGTCTACGGTGATGGTTGACAGTTGGTTTTAAGATGATTTTCAAATCCGAGAACAATTTAAAAAACCGACTGAAAACCCTTGCATGTGGCCGTACCCTATAGAGAGAGATAGAAAATCTGACCAAAAACTGAGTAAAATCAGTTGGTTTTTCTGTTCAAATTGTGATTCAAAATTCTACATTATTTTGTCCTTTGCAGTGTGGACGCAGCCAGGGTACGTCCACATGGCAGTGACATAATACCAGTCAAATTCTGATTAAAGAATTCAACTCAGGGGCTATAGGGGGTTCAGAGATATCAGTCACTACAGGGCCCTGCAGCCTGAGGGGGCCCAAAAGCTCTCTTGGAAGACACCAGTATTATACATAACACATGGTTGTTGGGGGGCCCAATTCGATTTTTTGCATTGGGGCCCAGGAGCTTCAAGTTACACCTCTGATTTTTATTGCCTTTTTAATGGTTTTGGGGGACGGTTCTGTCCTTGGTTTGCAGATCCTGCCGTCCCCATTATCATTGAACAGCACACTTTCCACCCGAAAGCCGAGCGGAAGAATGTGAATGTTCTGAGTTCTTTGGAACGCCGGTGGATTGAAAATCCGTCCAGTAGCAAAACTGCACTGTAGACTACTGGGTGGATTTCGCATTTAAGTGTATGGGGAAGGTTGCTTGTCGGTTCTCAGACAGTTTCTAAATCTGAAAACCGTCCGAAAATCCGATTAAAAACCCATGCAGTGTGGACGTACCCTAAGAGCACTTGTTATGGTGGGCAGCCAAAGAAAATCTCTGACACATCTTACAATGATCTTCAGACTTAACCAATTGCTTTAAGTAGTAGAAGGGGTTGTCTCCAATCTGTGTTCACATATTTGTCCAAATATTTTGGCAACCGCTAGACTTGCTATATTTTTCAGGTACATTTTGAATCTGTGTTTGGTAAAAGAAAAAAACATGCGTGACCTTAACCTGGGATTAGATACGGTTCCTCAAGAGTAGTCATTGCATTTTAATTTCCTGGGGAGTAAGAAGTAGATCTAGCAAAATCATTTGACAGCTATTTTAACACTTCAAGTTGCTGCCCCAGTTGTTTAATGAGCAGGATGATTTGACTTGGGCTGGCAGAGCTGACTTTAAGTTATATTATTTGAGAAGGCTGGAGGAGTGGAAAATAAAGATAATTCTCCAAAGAAGTGAAGTAAATTATATACCTAGTGAACAAAAAACTACAACCTCTCAAAGATAAAGGGTAGAGGAAACCCCAAAATATAATTACCCGGCATTCACACCATAAAAATACAGAAAGAAACACCTAAACCATTACCAATGCCTATGGGTATAGTTAAAATATAACTTTTAATATCTCAATTAAACACACCAAAACATATAAATAATAAACCAGAAAAATGCAGAACAGTGGAGCACTCGCCCTGACAAGGGTGACCCCGCACTGGAACACCCCAACAACAATCAACAGTACTACAAGAAGGATACTAGGCACATACAGTATAAACATCACAAAGACAAAAACAAGGACAGCATCTGCAAATGCAAACATATCCAACCACTGGGGTTTTGCGGCAGATTCCCGCGTATGCGCAGCTTACAGACGGGGACGCCGTGTTCGCCACTTCCGGTACTAATGGGTAAGTTAGTGGATTATACAGATATATATATAGCCCTCGAAGTGTTTAAAGGTTGCTGCTATTTCTACTTTGCTGGGTATTATCCTGTTTAGCAGTACTATTGGTTGAACATCACAGGATCCTGGGACCTGGCTTTATATTTCTATTGTTAAAGGGACATAAGCATAATATCTTATCTTTACATTATACAGACGAATATTTCTTTGTTCCCTGATAAACCCACAAGATCTGTGTGGGGGAAACGTGTTGGATATATTTGCATGTTCTATATGTGATACATCTAATGTCTGTAGTACTATTTTTGTGTCTCGCTATTAAGAGCGGATGCTGTCCTTGTTTTTGTCTTTGTGATGTTTATATGTGCCTAGTATCCTTCTTGTAGTACTGTTGATTGTTGTTGGGGGTGTTCTGGTGCGGGGTCGCCCTTGTCGGGGCAAGTGCTCCGCTGTTCTGCATTTTTTTGGTTATTATTTATATGTTTTGGTGTGTTTAAATTGAGATATTAAAAGTTATATTTTAACTATACCCATAGGCATTGGTTATGGTTTAGGTGGTTCTTTCTAAATTATATACCTTACAAATAATACCCAGAAGAAAATGATAATATTGACTCTAAATCACAGAAAGGCTATACTTACTACTACAGGGGCAGAAATTCATTCCCAGCAGGGGGCAAAAAAGCCCTAAGGCCATATGGGAGAAGTTGCACTGGTGCAAAATACTAAAGAACATTCTCTCACACACCTACTATTTACAAGGTGGTGCCTGCTTAGTATTATACTTAGACAAATGCAAAAGAAGATTAGAAACCAGTTCACATCAGAATTCAGAACACTCACTCACCTAATAATCATGCTTTTGCATTTGTCTATGTGCAAATATGATACTTGGCAGTTACCCCCATCATAGTCAGTGTAGTTGTTCACCAGTATTTGGCACTCGTTTAACTTCTACCTTGTTACTACCCCTTTAATAATTGATGCCAGAGATGATTATACATTACCTCCAGCTACTACACTGTTGTGCAAGCGCTTGTCATTTAACTGCATCTTGGAAAGATTTAGGGTGACATCTATGAGTTTGCCTACGCACCAGTTCTAAATAGGAGGCGTGCATAATACGACAGTATGAATGTAAGTGTTATGTAGCAAACATTTTTGGTGCATAGAGCGTTACGCGCCAAACTTTGTATGGCAGTTTCACACCAAACTTTGGCGCATGAAAATATGTTGTCAGGTGCACATTGCACCAAGTTTGGCCATACGCCTGTTCATACATCTGTAGAACGAGAAATATGCAGCAAAAAATGGTGAAGGTGAATTCATAGATGTGGAAAAAAATTCACAGAAGAAAACAAATATCCTATTAAAACTTAACATTTAATGTATGTTAATTTTAAAACCCCAATATCTAGTATAAGGTAGGTCACAAACCAGACTCACTCACCCAAACATTGTCATATAAGAGTGGGCAGGAATCACAAGCTTTGACAGTTGCACCATATCCTGTCTCTTAGTTGTCCAATTTCCATTTGTAGGAGGACATACAACAGAGGAGCGAATAACAGTTCTGTAAGGAAAATATTTTCTGTCCCTTAGGGTGCGTTCTCACAGCACAGGACAAATACCGGCAGTATTCATCCTGTTTTGCGGCCGTTTCCACGGCCGTGGGGGGTGGGGGGGAGGGCGGCTTTTCCGCGATGAGCGGAGAAAAGCCCTCCCCCTTCACATTGGCTTGCACAGATTCCGTCCGGAAACCAGATGGAAGATTGTGCAAGCACAATGTTTTTGCGGCCGGACCGCGGGCTGCAAAACCACCGGACGGAAAATCCATGCAGTGGGGACTGCTGCACAAGTTTTCCATAAAGCACCATTGTGCTAATTTTCGGCCGTTTTTTCAGGCGGTCTGAAAAACCACAAACCAGCTGAAAAACCGTCTGAAAACCCGTGCCGTGGGGACATGCCCTAAATAATCCCTAATAATGCCCTCTACAGGGAAACCACCACGAAAAGGGCAAGCCCACTAATTCGCTGTAGTGAAACCTGCAATCACCCTAAACAAATATAATACAAAAATAATAAGTTAAAGCAAAACAAAAATAACAGCCCAGGTGCATGTCTACCGCTCAGTATTGTAAGTGGGCAAATGAAGCAAAACAAAAAAACAAAAAAAAAAATGCAGGAATGGATGACTCCTGGGGAGGATGTATAACCCTACCTTACAGCAAGATAGATAGCATTTAAATAGTGTACCATGCAGAGTGATCCTCCTATTATGGAGGGTCCCAATACCGAAAGCTCCCAGGGTAAACATCAGCAGCTGCTGATATATATATATATATTTTATATATATATATAAATATTATGTTGTGTATGTGTGTGTGTGTGTGTGTGTGTGTGTATATATATATATATATATCTATATCAGCAGCTGCTGATGTTTACCCTGGGAGCTTTCGGTATTGGTATTGGGTATACATATAATCCATAATGTATGATTATCAGACACTCAAATTAGAAGGATAACCCCTTAATTTCTTAGCATTCTGGCGTTTTCAATATAGCAAAAAGTCTTTAAAAGGGTTTTCTCACTACGAAGATCATAGTTGAAAATGAGGGGATCAAAAATCTAAGCATGTGCGTCCTTGGTTACCATAAGCAAAGTGCTATGGTTTAGGAGAATGGGAGGGAGGGGAAAAGAGAGAGAGAGAAAGAGAGAGATTTCATTGACAGCAAGCAGTGGTAGGTGCGACGTATGCATGCAGGGTGAGAGATTTTAGTGACAGCAAGCAGTGGTAGTTGCGACGTATGCGTGCGGGGTGAGAGATTTCACTGACGTGTCTGCAGAGAGAGAAGTTACGCCCTTCTGGGAGGAGAAACACGCCCCTCTGTTTCACAAGCTCTGCTTAGCAACCAGTATAAAAGGCTGCCAAATGGTGAAACGAGAATATCCCTTTAAATATTCCACCAGGACCAGTAGTCACCATACTGGAAGTGTGTGCAATCCACAGTGGAACGCACGCCGTGCAGGCAGGTACCTCGCATGTGTTCCGGCATAGAGCGTACATTGCATCGATAGTTCCCCTGCACTAGCACGCCAGAAGTCCGTGCGCTCCAGAACGCTTGCAGGGAATCAATCATAGTACTTGCCGCCCTCCCCCACCCCCCCCTTTGGGAATCACCAGGCTGGAAGCTCATGCGTTCCAGAAGTGGAATGCATACCCGTATAGGCAGAACAGTTTTACTGCTACCTCCGAGCCAAAAATGATGAGGTAATCAGAGGGAGAACACATGGGGCGACATGTAAGAACGAGATTTATGCCTATTTTCTGGCGTATCCTGCGCCTCACCGGCCCGAATCCACTGTCGGACGCAGGGATGCGATTTTAGGCGCAGCGTTCGCCACTTTCGGCTGCGCCTTCATTTTTATTTCTTTTTTTTTCATTACACCCATACTATTGATCATTGGCTAACGAAATAAAGAAATAAAAATGAAATTTATTGAAATTAATATTTTTTTTTCGTTACCCCATATTATTGATCATTTTTATTTTACACATTGGGACAACTTCGGGGGTCTTATCATTTTTATTTTCGGGGACGTACAGTTTTATTCCAGATTGCATTAGAAAACCCAAAGGGGGTCGCTCGCTCTCCCATTTTGGTCCAAATAATCGTGGCTCTTTTAACTTAGCCAATCACAAACCGAGCTCGCTCTGCATTTCTTTTCCCCATAAACATAGGAGGTAGCCAGCCGCTGATTGGCTAAAACGGGCGAGCCCCTCTTCCCCCCAACCAATCACAGTACTAGAATATTTCCCATAGACAGTAAAAAACTTTAGGGCGCCCTTCTATCACGCCCTTCTTTCTCCATTCAAAACAGACGCACTACATATGATTGTTGGATTCATATCTGCCGCCTGGGCTCAACCAATCAGTTCTTTTCTGCCTTTTTTTACTGTATTTTGAACTGTCCCGCCTTTTCATTTGATTGGTCCATACTTCTCCATAGCTTATAATGGTTCACTGTCGCTCCTATTCTGATTGGTTGGTTTCTGCCGACCAATGAGAAGAGCTTAAAAAATTTGAATTACTGTATTCCCGGCAATTCTCTATATCGCAATCCCTGATGTAGCGCCGGTGACGGCGACAAATGCGTTGTTAGGGATTTGATTGATTTCTGTTTATAGAAGGTTTCAGCTCTTTTTCAGATCATATTTTACACCTAATAAAAATTATTTTTTTCATCATACTCCATGCCGCACGGCGCTGAGAGCCGAGATTTCATTGCCCCGATCTCTTCATAGACTATAATGGTACAAGTAGCTTGCGCTCTGATTGGCTGGGATAGCCAAGCCCCCGCAAGCTCAACCAATCAGCTCTTTTCTGCATTTTTACTGTGTTTTGAAATATCCCGCCTTTGATTTTGATTGGTCAATAGTTCTCCTTAGGTTATAATGGGAACCTGTCGCTCCTATTCTGATTGGTTGGTTTCTGCAAACGCGTTGTTCGGGATTTTATTTATGTTTGTTTATAGAAGGTTTCAGCTCTTTTACAGATAATATTTTACACTTAATAAAAACGATTTAATTACTAATACTCCATGCCTCACGGCGCTGAGATTTCATTGCCCCCCATCTCTCCATAGACTACAATGGGAGAAAGTAGCTCGCGCTCTGATTGGCCGGGATAGCCAAGACCCCGCTAGCTCAACCAATCAGCTCTTTTCTACATTTTTACTGTATTTTGAACTGTCCCGCCTTTGATTTGATTGGTCAATATTTCTCCATAGGTTATAATGGTTCACTGTCGCTCCTATTCTGATTGGTTGGTTTCTGCCGACCAATGAGAAGAGCTTACAGAATTTGAATTTCTGTATTTTCCGGCAATTCTCTATATCCAAATTCCAGATGTAGCGCCGTTCTAGATTTTTGGAAAGTGATTTTATTTATATATTTTTTTAGTAGGTTTGAGCTCTTTTTCAGAGAATGTTTTACGCCTTTATAAAAGCGATTTTTTGATTCATATTCCGCACGGACATCTTTAATGATTTCTCGCTGTTTTCCAGCCTGTCTAGAATCAGAATACATGTTAGGCGCAGTCCCGCACTGCGCCTAAGTCCCGCACTGCGCCACATACACTGGCGAGGTGCGGTGAACTTTTCCCCGCATGTATGAGCGTGCCTCCTCGAACGGCGAATATTAGGCGCAGCCCCGCACTGCGCCTAAGTCCCCGCACTGCGCCCACAACTGGCGAGGTGCGGTGAACTTTTCACCACATGTATGAGCGCACCTCCTTGCACGGCGAATATTAGGCGCAGCCCCGCACTGCGCCTAAGTCCCCGCACTGAGCCCCACACACTGGCGAGGCGCGGCAGACTTTACACGGCATGTATGATCACACTACGTTGAGCGGCAAATCTTAGGCGCAGCCCCGCACTGCGCCTAAGTCCCGCACTGCGCCTCACACACTGACGAGCCGCGTCGGACTTTACATGCTATGTATGAGCGCACCTCGGCACCGACATAAATCAGGCGCAAATTTCGCCGGAAAACTGGCGGAAACATGCGCCCCGACGTGGCGAGATTCATACATGTCGCCCATGGTTTGCTAAATCATGGGAAGTAAACCCTTGCTTATGGATCAATATAGGCAGGGAGGGGAGCACTTAAAGAAATGGTCAAGATCAGGTCCAGGTAAGTATGTATTCAAAATATAAACATAGGAAACACCAAAACCAAAAAGTGCATAGAGAAATAAGAGCCAATCATATCTATTAGTACAATACTAGGTATGGAGGTATTGTAAAACAGCAAACAATCACAGTTAGAGCAATCACAGGAGAAAAAAATGGAGGCATTCTCAACTAAGCATCCTAAATAAAGCACATATAGGTCAAATGTTAATTTATACTACCTAGGGCTATACTTTGCAGTCCATAAAGCCACTCCATCTTCTTTTGGAGAATGTGACAATCCCAATCTTCCCCTCTGAACCCTCCCCATCGCACTGTCTCAATACCAGAAAACGGTAAGGCATTCAAATCACTAGAATGTATGCATATGAAGTGCTCATGCATATGAAGTGCTAATGGTGTCTCTCTACTGTTCTTAATATTGTTTATATATTCACCCACCCTGCAGCGAAGTTCTTGAAAAGTTTTACCTACGTAATATTTGGGGCAAGTACACGTCACCAAGTATACAGCACCTTCACTTTTGCAATTGATGAAATATCGAATTCCATATTCTCTGCCATCCACTGCACTTTTACAGAGAACTTGTCACCTAATTTATGCACCTTTTGCTGAAGACAGAACAAGGTAGTGACAGACATGCTGTTTCCAGTGCTGTGTCCTTTGTTCTGTAAGATGCTGTAGTTTTCGTGTATTTAATGCTCATATCTGCAGTTTTCAGCCAGAAGAGTCATTCGAAGAGTCAGTTTTTTTCATACCCCGCCCATCTGAGGCTAGCCCCACCCACCTCAAGTTGATAAACCTATTACTTTGAATAGATATGGGAGAAAAAGGGAGAAAAGCGCACAATAGTGAAGTATGTCCAAATTATCAGTAATATGTAAATATCATATGCGCTTTCCTCTAGGAGTTGTGCGAAACAATGAGGCACAACTCTCTAAATGCAAATGTTATCTCCTTAGTGCTCTCCTTGTGTCGGCAGCCAGGCGTCCACAGACCTGTGGGTAGAAATTCTCACGGTAAAAATTAGCGATACAAATAAAAATTGCGGGACTTGCGGCGCTCTCGGAGGATAAATCAATATGTATACAAGTCTTCCTTTTCAGGGATTTATTGTTTAAAAGAGAGGATTACTCTCATAAAAAACTAAAAACACAACACTTAACGCGTTTCACATGGTATACCCATGCTTCATCAGAATTCCTTTGAATAGGTAGAAACATGTGATTAACTGTCAGTGGGTGGGGCTAGCCTTTGGTGGGCGGGGCTAACACCTGCTCATGAATAAGATTTGAGGGGTACATGCTCTAAAACTGCTGCATGTTACAGAATAAGGGGCACAGCGCTGGAAACAGCAGGTCTGTCACTAGCTTGTGCTGCCCTCAGCAAGGGGGGCACAACCTATGTGACAGGTTCCCTTTAAAAGTTTTTGTTGCAGTCATGTATTTATAAAATGTACATGAGCTACATTTAAAGAAGAACATGACTTTCCCATAGGTTTAGGTTGGAGGTGACTTTTTACCAAGCGGTCACCAAACTTCTCCCCTTACAGTAAGTTATGAGGGTCAGACTTGGCAAACTTTCGGATACAGTCTTATCTAACCGAAGAAGGTCCCAATATTTAGTCAAAATTTGCCAAACTTCATGATGCTTTGAATTGAAGATACCGATGATCTACCTTTTGTCTTGATCTAAACAGTGCCCCTTTTTGTCCTAAGGACAGTACTATATGTCATAAGGCGCACATTGCGCCAATTGCCTGTTCCTACATCTATAGAACCAGAAATATATGGCAAAAAAATGCTGAAGGTGAATTCATAGATGTTGCCCTTAGTTAATAATGCAACAGATGATACCCGATTTCATAATGCCATGTATAGTGATGCTTGAAAGCTTGTGAAACGTTCAGACTTTGCTATATTTGTACAGAGATTTGGCCTAAAGCTAGATCAGATTTGCACATCTGAGAGAACCAAACCAAACCCATGCCCTAGCCATTGGTTTATTGAGGAAAATGATACAATATCACATATCTGTGAGCCGGAAAAGTATGTGCACCTTTACATTTAGCAGGTAATTCGAAGGAGAAATTAGAGTCAATGTTTACAATCAGTGGGAAGACAATCAGGTGTTAGATTCCTGTTCTTTAAATAAAGCAAGCCACCCACTATCAAAGTATCTTGATAGCACGTTTATGAAGTGTATCATGGCACGACCAAAGGAGATTTCTGAGGACCTTAGAAGAAGAGTTGATGATACTCATCAGGCTGGAAAAGGGTTCAAATCCCTATCTTAAAAGCCTGGATGAACCCAAATTAGAGCTTTTTGGTTTAAATGAGAAGTATTATGCTTGGAGAATGGAAAACACTGTTCCCATGACATCAACACCTTGTGAAAAAAGGGTTACCTCAGTGAAGCATACGGTCCAGCATCTCCTCCAAGTTTCTTAAAATTATAAAAAAAAACTTTTATCTCCATAATATATTAAAAACAGAAAGATGCAAACATATAGTGCAAACACACCAGCTCCTCTCTTGCTTACATGTTTTAGACAGGAGCTGGTGTGTTTGCACAATACGTATGGAGGAGTTGCTGGATCTTATGCTTTGTTAGGCCATGTTCACACGGCTTAATCCTGGACGTATTTCAGTCCGTAATTACGTGCCGGAGTGCGCAAATTACAGGCTGAATACGTCCTAGTAACTACGGTAATCCACAGTTCTCATAGAGATTAAGTCTCCTCTCCCTGCTCGGCGAATCCGCCGGGCGGGGAGATAATTGCCATGTGAATTACCAGCGGCGTGTATACACCGCTGGTAATTCAAGTCTATGGGCCGGCGAGGTGCCGCCCCGCCCCGCCCCCGGCCACACAGCGTAATTGCGGGGCGTAATTACGTCCCGCAGTTAAGCCGTGTGAACCTAGCCTTAGAGTAACCCTTTTTTTCATGCTATATCTGGAGAGAGTGAGAACGCTGCTGATTCCGTGCACCCTCACCTTAGGTGAGCTGAACTTTTTCTTTTCCTATAAACACCCTGTGGTTTTTAAATTGGTTCACCCAACATGAAATGCAGTTTCTATGTGGAGCACATTTACCAAAATTTATTCTGAAAGTTTAGCTGCCAAAAACAGTCAAACACAGATATTGGTCCCTTCCCATACTAACAATACTGGCCAACAGCTGCCCCAGAAGCAGACCATCACATTAGAAGTAATGCTTCTGATGGTAGCCTGGCTCTTCCCAGTACCCCTGGTGTGTTGGGTACTGGGGTAATAATGAGAGTGAGTTAGTATCAGACCTGGGATGACGAAAAACACTGCTGGCTGACACCAAGCCGAGTGATAGTAATGGAGAAACATCAATTAGATGCCTCCAGTACTATCACTGATATAAAATAGTTACAAAAAACGCCCAGAAACAATAGAAATTGCTTATTTAAATAAACACTCCACACCAGCCCTTGTTGACCATTCTATTAAAGAAATAGATGCAACACTGGTCCAATGTAGTCCAACAAATGCGCCATAGCCCAAAAATTAAAACCTGTAAAAAATAGAAAAAAAGAAACCCTACAGAAACCGTAGGAGATGGTGCATCACCCAGTTTATATCCCCCACAGCAGGCAAAACTGAGTGCCAGTTGTGGGGGTTGGGTGACATCCAGCTTTCCTGGATGCTGGATAGGCAATACAGCGCCTGGGAAAGCTGAGTGATCTCCACCACAGCAGGCACACAGTAAAGCTGGGTGCCTGCTGTGGGGCATAAGGTTTCACCCAACCTTCCAGGATGCGGAATTTTCTCAGCACCTGAGAAAGCTGAGTGACATTCCCCACAGCAGACACTTAGAAAAGCTGGGTGTCTGCTGTGGGGGATGAGGCATCACCCAGCTTTCCCCGGTGCTGAATAGGCTATCCAAAGCCCAAGAAAGATGAGTGACATCCCTAACAGCAGACAGCCAGTAAAACTGGCTGTCTGCTGTGGGAAATAGGGCACCAAACAGCTTTCCTGGATGCTGAATAGTCAGGTTCTACTGAGCTGCAGTGATGTGCTGCTCAGGACACCAGGTCTGTAGCTATAGCAACCAACGCTGGCAGCCTATGAGAAGATATTGAACAGGAGGAGATATCTAGGAATAGGTAGGACACTGTTAATGGTGCGCATTTTGCTTTATATGCGGCGAAATGCGTGCCGCAATTACAGTAATCCATAGCTCTCCTAGAGAGCTATGGGTTATGCGTCATCCCTCCATGCGTACAATATGATCATATTGTACACCGGGGTAGAAAAGTGACATGTCAATTGTTAGCGGCGAATACGTGTCGCTGACAATGAATGTCTATCGGCGCCTCCTCCATCCATGCTTTGGATAGACACGCTAATCAGCGCGTCGCTCCAAAACACCCGGCATATACCGTGTGAACATACCCTTAGGGTTTGTTCACACGGAGTTTTGACTCCGTATTAACAACCGCTTTGTAGATGCATCTCGGTGACTGACAAGACAGACCCAGAGACGCATCTAACAATTAGCAGTGTGTTTAACACTGCCGGCAATGAGGAACACGCAGCGGCGTTCACAATTAGCAGTGAGATTATCACTGTGGGCTATGAGGAAGACGCAGCCGCATTCACATGAGAGATCGCCGCTGCGTGTTTGCCCTGCGCCTGTCGGGTCCGCTTTACGGACCCGATCAAAGTATTGACATGCAATTCTTTAATTGCATCCGCAAGACGGAGCCGACAAGCGCAGGGCAAACACGCAGTGGCGATCTCTCATGTGAATGCGGCTGCGTCTTCCTCATAGCCCACAGTGATAATCTCACTGCTAATTGTGAACGCCGCTGTGCGTTCCTCATTGCCAGCAGTGTTAAACACACTGCTAATTGTTAGATGCGTCTCTGGGTCTGTCTTGTCAGTCACAGAGATGCATCTACAAAGCGGATGTTAATACGGAGTCAAAACTCTGTGTGAACAAGCCCTTAGGCTGTGTCTACATGACAGACTGTAAAATAGTGGTCGGATTCTAATTAGAATCCGACCAGTATTTTACAGTCGGTTTTCCTTTTTTGTCCCGGTAATTGCTGCAGCTTTTTGCCATAACTTTCGGGTATTGAGTGCCTCATGCCATAGAACAGTACTATAATCCAGATTATAGAACACACTCTAAGTTTTTTGTTTGGATTTCGGATTTGAAATCTGACAATAGAAAATCTGAGCTGTGTAGACTACAGCTCGGATTTTCTATTGAGGTCTATGGGGACTAGTTCAAAGTCGGATTTTTGTGGATTCTAAATACTTAATCCGCTTTAAAATCCGACTGTAAACCAGTGGTGTGAAAACATGGCCTCAGCCTGTGAAAGTACACCAGTGTTGTCATTGTCTCCCAGCAATCTGCTATCTAGACAATGGTGAGGAATTAAAAAAAATAGCAACTTAAAATGTACCAATTTGCATTAGTATAGAGAAGAGTCCTTATTCATAGAAACTCAGAAAACCCGGGGTATTGCCATCTTAGACATTTAGGGACGATTGACAGGATATGTCATAAATGTCTAATAGGTACGGATTCCAGAGGTTGTCGTCTTACCCCCATTCTCGCATGTACCATGGCTGCACAGATCAGGAGAGGGGTGGCCGTACATGTCGAGCTCTCTCCATTTATTTCAGTGGGAGTTCTGATCACAACCTATTATGTGTACCATAGATGTCTGAGATGGGATTACTCCTTTTGAAGTTATGTATCTTGAGTTGTTTGCTATAGGCACTATACCTGCGGGGGCTATTATTTCTGCCCCGCACAACTACTCAGATCTAATCACATAGAATTGAAGTTATCATTACTATTTTATATGCTCCAATCCTTAGGGTGACATGTCAGAAAAGAGGCACCTCCACGGCAGTTTTAAGGCAATTAAATGAATGTGTAGTGCGTCTGAATGAAAGAACCTGTCAAAGATCTGGCATGTTGTATACCTTGCATAGTATAATTGATGCGCCTAATCTAGGCACATAGCATAACTTAGGTGTCTAACATATCATTGCTAGCATATTTGATGCACGTACTTTAGACGCATTCAAATGTGTTGTGCCTGGCGTATAATTCGCCTAGTTTTGGTGTATTACAGTTCATTTATATAGAGAATAGGGCGTCAACAGTTTTTTGGCACAAAATACACAAAACAATGGCGCAGCCCTAATGGGACGTGTCACCCTTTTAATGTTTTAGATTCATATTCTCATCATCCCACGTCTACATTATACATCTTCACAGTTCAGGACAACTTAACTGAAATGTAATAAATTCCTCAGTGTAATTGTAATGTGTCTACAAGTGTGTTAAATCCGAATTTACCTTGTAGCTAGCAGTCTATTATTCAGTGTCTGTTCCTCCGTCTTTGTGTGAGCGTCTGCATGTGTCACTGGTGCATTGTTTGGAAGGATGTCCATACAAAACAATGCATTACATGTCATGGAGATCGGTCATTGACTAATTATGATATCAGGCAGCGGCACCTCTGTGCCCCCTCCTTCCTATCTAGTCTTTCCTTCAGCCTTCCTTTCCCTCCACCCTCACTGCATACTGCAGAGGCTGCTTATAATGCAGAAAACTGCATGTACGAGGCAGTAAACCGGCTCTAATTCTACCCGCACAGTCCATGTATGTAGAGTATAGGTTGCACTGCTCATCTTTTAGCATTTTGCACTATTCTTATTTTGCAGTTATGTGCAAGTACTGACAGGCTCGTTCGGAAGGACTTGAGATTGAAGTTGGTGAGATAGAATATGATAATCGAAAAACCTTGCAGAAAGGTACGGAGAAATAAGATGGAGGGCAGAGCAAACTATTGGCATGGAAAAGCGTGGGTGTTCTGAGGAGGGGAAGATGGAGAGTGTGATGAGGGAAGGTGAGTCGTAAGGAGGAGGGCTTGGAATTGGAATACAAAGTGGGAATGTATGAAGGGACGAAGGAAGGGAGGGATGGAGATTATTGTTATCATATGGCGTTTCATTAGCAGCCCTTCATTATATAGATATATTACACAGCACGGACAAGTAGTGTCCGTTCATCTGTCCTTTTCCATTGGAGTCTAATGCCCCTCTTATAGACCCGAAAATACATGGTGGCTCATTGGTAATAATAGCTGGCCTTAGAGACAATGTCCATCTAGCAAAGAGTGTATTGAGGGGATCCAGCACATACATGGTTAATACTTGGTGCCCATAAAGATTTTACACGTCATGAAATTGAGCGAATGGAGTGGCCCCTATTTGTGACTTAGTTGGTGTTGAGAGTGCATGTACCTGAGACAGCTCTAGGATCTTCATGCCAGTGTCTGCCTGGACCTTCGGGGAAACATTATAATAGGCTCTATGGAAGGTGTTGGTGTGTGATAACAGACTGCAAGAGGAGGGCGACAGTGTGACTGGCTGTGTGGCGTGTCGATAGCACTGTCAGTGGAGGTGGCAGTGTTAATGTGTAAAGGTGGCACTGGCAGCATATGACACATGCAGCTTCACAGGCGGCTCTCAGGACACAGGCCGCAGTGACATCATGATGTCCTGGCTGTAGGGCTAAACAGGATGAGAAGTGTGATGTGTGGTGTCTGAGGGTTCGCAGTGTAACACTGTTTGGGGGAAGGGTGTTCAGAATGAATCTCTGCCTAGTTTCCATAGCAACTTCTAGTTCGCTCGCTCACACATCAGCCTTAGATTACCATGGAAACAGAAAAACTTTCCCAGATTTATATTTGTCTGCATAAAATTATAAAAAGTCTGAAAAAGTGGGGGAGTTAGCGGAAGAGTTAGGTGATCGCATTAAAGCTCCTGTCAATAACAGCTGAGATTATTTCTCCAGTGCCCTGCATCATGCCACCAGAAGCAATTCACACACACGGCAACACCACTATTCCCACGTGCATCGACACATTCCTCCATCCTGTTAATAACTACCTGACGATAGCTGAAGTGTTAACAGGAAAGAAAGCCGAGTCCTGTCTTACCACCGAATATTTCATCACACACCTACCCCCTACCATCTATGAGGAGAATGCATAAAGACACCGTCCTGTCCTCATACAGACCAATCCTACTCTCCCTTCATACTATAGCAATATGGCAGCAGCTTGCATTCTGCAATGTCCTAGTTTTCACAAATGTTAGAAAATTCTTTTTCAAAATGTGCATATTTTGCGTTTCAGATTTTTAGGGCAACTTGTATGTATGGGGCTGCGGCAAAAGTCTGGCGTCTTTTCAGCCCAAAAACTAGCGCAGCCCTGTGTCGCTATGTTTTTAACCAGGCACATTCCAATATTAGGTGCATTACAGAGCGCCCGTGGCACTTTGTAATGTGCCTGAGATGGGGGCAAGGCCGCCATACAGGGGGTACAACCAGTACTCCCGTATGGGGCCCGGTGGAATAAGGGGGCCCGCTGCAAGCGGGCCCCCCTTATTCCCCATGATAGAGCGGGGCCCGGCGGTGCAGCCGCCGAACCAGGCTCTGCCTGGCTCACAGTGTGGGCCCCGAGCTGCTGTGGGCCCCGGAGGCAGTGCCGTCACTCCCCGGGGACTGGCCGCGCATCCGGTCTCTGAACGCCCGGGCCCTGCGTCCCGAGCGCCCAGAGACTGGCCCGGGAGTCAGGGACTAATGTCCCCGACTCCTGGGGCTGCGCGGTGTCAGCGGAGCACAGCGCCACTAGCGCTGCGCTCCGCTGATCTCCCTGGCAGGCTGAAGGTGTTAGGCCTTCAGCCTGCCGGGCGCCGGCCCCTACTGCTGACGTAGGCGGCGCGGTGACGTCACTTCACCGCGCCGCCTATGCAGGACAGCAGTACGGAGCTGGCGGGAAGATCGGAGCGGCCGGGAGCCGGAGCAAGGTAAGTGGCTGTTTGTTGGTTTTTTTTTAATTATATATAAGGAAGGGGGTCCTGGCTACCTGGCTATAAATAAAGGGGGCCCTGGCTACCTGGCTATAAATAAAGGGGGCCCTGGCTACCTGGCTATAAATAAAGGGGGCCCTGACTACCTGGCTATAAATAAAGGGGGCCCTGGCTACCTGGCTATAAATAAAGGGGGCCCTGGCTACCTGGCTATAAATAAAGGGGGCCCTGACTACCTGGCTATAAATAAAGGGGGCCCTGGCTATAAATAAAGGGGGCCCTGGCTACCTGGCTATAAATAAAGGGGGCCCTGGCTACCTGGCTATAAATAAAGGGGGCCCTGGCTACCTGGCTATAAATAAAGGGGGGCCCTGCCTACCTGGCTATAAATAAAGGGAGCCCTGGCTACCTGGCTATAAATAAAGGGGGCCCTGGCAACCTGGCTATAAATAAAGGGGGTCCTGACTACCTGGCTATAAATAAAGGGGGCCCTGGCTAGCAGGCTATAACTAAAGGGGGCCCTGTCTACCTGGCTATAAATAAAGGGGGCCCTGGCTACCTGGCTATCCCTAAAGGGGGCCCTGACTACCTGGCTATCTCTAAAGGGGACCCTGGCTACCTGGCTATCCCTAAAGGGCGCCCTGGCTACCTGGCTATCTCTAAAGGGGGCCCTGGCTATCTAGCTAACCCTAAAGGGTCCCTGACTCTACCTAACGCTAAAGGGGTCCATGACTCTACCTAACGCTAAAGGGGTCCCTGACTCTACCTAACGCTAAAGGGGGCCCTGACTCTACCTAACGCTAAAGGGGGCCCTGACTCTACCTAACGCTAAAGGGGGCCCTGACTCTACCTAACGCTAAAGGGGCCCTGGCTCTACCTAAACATAAAGGGGGCCCTGGCCGCCTACAAACTAAAGGGGACTCGTGGCTAGGTACCCACCAACCTACCTGTGGCCGGCCTACCAACTTATCCGGTGGGGGTCTACCTACCTAAATAGGGCCTGTCTAATTACCGGGGGCCTTGCCCATTTGCCTACCTACCTAGAGTCTTGACTACCAACCTGGTAATATAATTGAGAGGGCAGCAGCCCATAGTTGTAGCATTATCTCCAGGGGATTAGTCCTCTTCCCACCCTCCAACCCCTTAGGATACTAGGCCTCTAGGTTATGGCTTGTACCCGTTCTCCGACCCCTGGGAATTTTGTACAGAGGTAGGAATAGGTAAAGAGGTGCTGGAAAATTGAGGATTCTAAGATATTTATGTGTAATTTCTGCAGGGATGAGTGGTGGCCAGGACAAGTCATCATGGCGGTGTGGAACGGATGCAGAAGAGAAGGGAAAGAGAAAGACTCATCAGATAAGACGTCTCCGGTGAGTCCCTGATTTCAGGGGTTATTTTACTACTTTACTGGATCAGTGCTGTATTCACTGTAATGTGATGTGACCCGAGCTGGTGTCAGATCACTATGTGGTCTCCATATGGTGGTGTTATATTGGCGCGGGTATAGTGGCAGTGTACATGTGTACCTGATTGTAAAAGTGAGAGAACACCTGACCCTGTGATAGGAGTTACACTTTTCCTTTCTTGCTGGTGTTTATTTTAGGAGGTGATGAGGTGCATGACCAAGGGAAACATTGAGGAGGATATTGTATGTGGGTGGAGGGGGATATGGATGGAGCTACTTAGCCCTGTGTCTATGATATGTGAGACAGACAGATGTGTGAGATAGACAGACAGATATGTGACTCTCTTGGTACGGTGTACTGCACCATACAATTCTTTCTTGCACACTGTATTATGTGGTATAATGGGGGAATTTATGTCCTAGAGGCCATTTTTTTTTTTGTTGGGGGCGGGGTTTAACGGGGGGGGGGGCGGGGGCAGGTGCTTCAGCTGTATGGGGCCCTGAAATTTCTGTTGGTGGCCCTGGATGGGGGGGCTGGAGGTGGGGCGCAATACAACTGTACGAAGCTGCGCATTTATAGCAAATTTATAGCAAATCCAGGCACATTACTACTGGAACAGGTAGAGCACTTTAAAAGTGGTTTACCTAAACCTGAAATGTCACAAAGTGCTAAATCTATGAACTGCAGTAGAACAGGTTAATCGATTCAGGCGCATTCTATGATACTAATGCGCACAAAAAAATGGTGTCTGGGCGCCAAAATACATACATGTTGCCCTTAATGTCCACTCATTGTTTTATTCCCTATCTCAGCACTTACCATACACTATGGCCACAGAGCTTGTAATTACAGCTCCAACAGGCCAGTCGCTGTGGTCCCAGAAAAGTCAGTACTTTGAAGAGAAAGACATAATGACACCAAATTTCATTTCAATGGAACCACTAGAAACTAGAGTGGAAGTGCAAAGTTTTACTAACATGCCAGAACATATACCACTTGGGTTGTGTCTACACAGCACAGGCTTTTTAGTATTTTGAATCCGCCAAAAATCCGATTGAACCTAGACCTCAATAGAAAATCCACGCAGTAGTCTACGCGGCACAGATTTTTTACTGATGGTTTCCAAAACTGTCGGCCAACTGGCAGAAGATAGAACATGTTCTATATTCCACGGGACTTCCGTCAGATTTCTGTAGCCCTAATGTACTGGGGATGCGGGTAATCCGAAAACTAACCACGTTTTCTTGCATAAAAATCGCATACAAAACAGTGCAGCATGGTCCAGGGAGTTAAAATGCCGTCAATTTTGGAAGCCACTTTAACATTGCTGTTTAGACATAGCCCTACAACGTTGCTGTCATCCGTACTTTCATGGATCTATCCAGCTGAAGAATCAACATCCACCAACTATTATCAGTTTCTGTCTTGCACCATATTAGCAAACCCCTTTTTTATAATAAAAAAAATGATCAAGGCCTCTTACAGCAGTATTACCAATACTACTCTGATGACAGCATTGGCTTAGGAAAGCTACCTCCAATAGGTGGCACTATAGAGACAGCTTTTTCTCCTTTCTTTTTTCCAGAAAGCATTGCCTGGCTTCTAAGGGACTGTCAACCATGCACATAGACTTTAATAGAAAATCTGAGCTGTGGTCTACATAGCTCGAATTTTATGATGGCAAATTCGATGGTCTGAAAAACTTAGAACATGTTCATTCTTCCGTCCAGTTTTGGGGGGGAACATGATTGTCTCTTATATCTACAACGTACGAGAAAATGGCCTTCTTGTATTCCAAACACAAATATGGCCAGGTATCTTGTCACGCCCTGGCCTATCCCAAAGACTATTACGCATCTTGCTCTGTGCAAAGAGGACATTAATTCCGTTGGTGATCATGTGCCATTCCTTTGACATTACCACTACCCACTACCGCTACCATCACCATTCCACTTCCTGATCGGTAATGTCAAGGGAATGACCAGGGGACACCACCAGCCTCAGTAGAGCTGGAATAGTGTTAAGTACAAAGGTGAGTATGTGAGTCTGGGCTAGGCGTATGCTGATAGGACTGGGCCAACAGGGGTTAATTTTAGAAGGTAGTTAACAGCTTTGGTGGGTGGGTTTGAGTTAGAATTTGTTGGTCAGGTGGTTTGATGAAGGGGGTGGAGTTTACAGATGTTTTTATGTAGGTGGTAGGCATGGAAGCCATTTTGTGGCTAGAAAAAGTATTTATTATGGGTATATGTTATATATATATTGCAGTGTTAGGCACAATTTATTGACTTGAACAAGTATTATGGTGGTGGATTTGGACTCCTCTAAGTAACTGACCCATGGTGACGCTACTGTAGCTTAAACAGTCATGGCTAGTGGTTTAAGGGTACTGCTTCTGTCAAGTTTGGAGGTTGTTAAGAACCTTGCCACCTAATATTTAACTGTGTTATATTCCTTTGTGTTTCTTATATTGTGTTTTTTATACAAGTTCCAATATATTCAATAAAGCTGTGTCCATCACCTTGTAATGTTCATTTTGTGTAATGGGGTCTTTTCTAGCTAGGTGGGGTTTTTGAGAGACCCTAGTCTGCCCTTGTACTGTTATGTATTTTCTGTTTTACTGAACAACTGGAGCCTTTTTTTTATTTTTTTTTTAATAAAGTTGGACAGTCCCTTTTACTTAAAGGGATCCTATCTCCCATAGGTAATTTATAGAGAAGAGCCAAATTCCATATTAACATACCAGGGATTAGTTCTTTAACTCTGGTCCCATCAAACACAAGTTTTTAAGGTGCTGTATTGCATGCTTTGCAGTGACTAAGGGCGAAATGTCCGAAATGTTGCGTATCCAAGCCAGTTTTAGGCGCATTAAATCAGTGTAAAGTACGCCTGAAAGTCCGATACTTTCTAAAAACTGGCGTCAGGTATACCTTGCATAGAAAACGTAATGCACCTAAAAAGGCGCATCGCATCAAAAAAGGTGCATTGCGCAACTCGCGGCACATAGCATATCATTGGTCTATGTAATGCGCCTATCAAGGCGCATTGCCCAAAGGAGGTGCATAACATATGTAATGCACCTCAATAGGTGCATTGCGCAACGGGGGCGCACAGTGCCCCATATTTAGGCGCATTACAAAGTGTTGTGCCCGGCGTATAATGAGCCTAGTTTTGGTGTATGACAGTTAATTTATAACAAGAATATGGCGTCAAAAGTGGTTTTGGCGCAAGATAGGCTGAAAAACTGTCGTTGGCGTGTTGGGACAAGTCGCCCTTAGTGTATGTTCACACAGCGTATTTTTGAATGTATTTTGCCGTGTATTTTGTTCCGAAATACACCCCACTGTTCTAAACACATCTCATTGACTGCAATGTAAAATAAGCGCTGTCATTCCCACAAAACATATTTTTCTCTCATAATTTTCAGACATATCAATTCTTTCAGGTGTTAACATGCGTGAAATAATAAAGTATAGGAGGTTATGCGTCGTTTTCTCGTTCAAGTTACGCACCTGCAAGCATGTAATTTCAATGACACAACAAACGCGTTTTTAAGCGCTCAAAGGTATGTGCCGGAAATACGTTGTGTGAACAAAACCTTAAGTGTCGTTGAGTGTCATTCACTTTGGAAAATCTCCTTTTATTGATGAAAAGATGAAGTGCCTTGGAAACCTAGCAATCAGCTGTAATCTGTAAGGGAAATTGCCTGCAGCGCCGATGCAGGAACATATAAGGATTACACATTAGCCAATTGAAACCAATGGACTGTTGTGTAATGCTCGGATGTTCACTCTCTCCACGTCTCCTGTTAAAGAGATGCACTTTATAGCTGTTCTTTTATCTGGGTCCTAAATGTGGGACCCATCTATATCTCAGAATTCAGAATAATAAGTATCTGAAATGGGATTTTTAAAGCAGACTTTAAGAATGTCATCCAGTGAAATCAATAAACCACAAACCAGCACAGAAGCCTCAATATCCACCAGAGAAATGAGGTGGAAGTGCTCTGAATCACATCCTAGAAACAATACATCCTATATTTGAGGACAGACTGCTTCTGAGAGCTGCAACAGACATAGGGCTCATTTCTTCTAGATGTTGAATAATGTGATCACAACATTGATATCTTTTTTAAGATAGCTCCAGACATACAAGGTTAGGCTCTGTTTATAATAAATAATAGCCATAAAATAGCCATAAAATCTTGTATAATAAAGTACACCTTCTGTGAATTCTATAGTTTTACATATCAGGACATAATAACAAAGATTTCCCCTAGGCATATATTTTTTTAACTTCAGTGGGCAAAATAAGCATTTGACACACTGCCGATTTTGCAAGTTTTCCCACCTACAAAGAAAGGAGAGGTCTGTATTTTTTACCGCAGGTACACTTCTGTGAAAGACAGAATCTAAAAAAATCCAGAAAATCACATTGTATGAATTTTTAAATAATTAATTTGCATTTTATTGCATGAAATAAAAATTTTATACAATGGAAAACAGAACTTAATATTTGGTACAGAAACCTTTGTTTGCAGTTACAGAGGTCAGATGTTTCCTGTTGTTCTTGACCAAGAACACACACTGCAGCAGGGATTTTGGCTCACTCCTCCATACAAATCTTCTCCAGACCTTTCAGGTTTTGGGGCTGTCGCTGGGTTACATTGAGTTTCAGCTCTCTCCAAAGATTTTCAATTGTTTCAGGTCTAGAGACCGGCTAGGCCACTCCAGGACCTTGAAATGCTTCTTATGAATCCGCTCCATAGTTGTCCTGGCTGTGTGTCTTGGGTCATTGTCCTGCTGGACCCATCTTCAACATGGTACAATCATTCTTTCGCCTTTGCAGAAAAGCAGTCCCAAAGTATGATGTTTCTTTCCCCATGTTTCACTGTTGAGACGGTGTTCTGTTTTGGTCTCATTTGACCACATGACCTTCCTACATGTCTCCTCTGGATCATCCAGATGGTCATAGGTGAACTTCAAACAGGCCTGGACATGTGCTGGTGTGAGCAGGGGGGACCTTGCGTGCTCTGCAGGATTTTAATCCATGACGGCGTATTGTGTTACTAACAGTAATCTTTGAGATTGTGTTCCCAGCTCTATTCAGATCATTTAGTGTAGTTCTGGGCTGATTCCTGACCTTTCTCAGAATCGTCCTTATCCCACGAGGCAAGATCTTGCATGAAGTCCCAGACTAAGGAAGATTGACAGTCATCTTGTGTTTCTTTCATTTTCTAATCATTTCAACAACAGTTGTTGCCTTCTCACCAATCTGCTTACCTATTGTCCGATAGCCCATCCCAGCCTTGTGCAGGTCTACAATTTTGTCTCTGGTGTCCTTATGTCATACCCTGTGAGTGATGATAATGATGTTGCCGTGCTGGAGAGTGTTGCTGGGTGTTGTAGTGCAACTTTGGGGCTCACCTTCTGCAATCTTCCTGTCACGGTGGGGTCCGAGGGTGATGGAGCCATTTCTCCTATCAGCATATACACAAGGGAACTTCTTTAAATAAAATGTCTTTACACAATAATGGTGCAAATAGATAACAATTTTACTGAAGGGATTCATTTTATACAGTTTGATACAGGTATATAAGGTCTTGAGTAAATGCCGGCTTGATCAGACTCCTTAGCTTCAGAGAGGGGGGTACCGTGGTTACTATGGATTTGGCCTTAACAGATAGACAAAATGAAGTAGACAGACCTGCTCCAGGCACTTTTCGGCCTTTATAAGGTGCGTGTGAATGGTTACTTGAAGTTACTTGAATAAACTTGAGAGAAGATGACGCTGTAAACGCTCACTGACAAGCAGGAGGGATACGCATGGACACACTGATTTATAAGCCAGTAAGACATGCATGGTGAATGGGAGACCCTCTAAGGCTATGTTCACACGGCTTAAATCTGGACGTATTTCAGTCCGTAATTACACGCCGGAGTGCGCAAATTACGGGCTGAAAACGTCCCTGTCATTACGGTAATCCACAGTTCTCATAGAGAACTATGGATTATGGCTCCTCTCCCTGCTCGGCGAATATGCCGAGGGGGGAGATAAGTGACATGTGAATTACCAGCGGCGTATATGCGCCGCTGGTAATGAATGTCTATGGGTCGGCGAGGTGCCGGCCCCCCGCTCCCCCCCCCCCCCCGGCCACACGGCGTAATTGCGGGGACAGGGCCGTTACACTTAGACAGCTCTCTGGTCTTGTCCATGGTGGAGAGGTTGGAGTGTAATTCATTGTGTGGACAGGTGTCTTTTATACAGGGAACGTGTTCAAACAGGTGCAATCAATACAAGTGATGAGTGCAGAGTAGGAGAAATTCTTAGGGTGCTTTCACACAGAAAAATCCAGAAAATCACATTGTATGATTTTTAAATAATTAGCTTGCATTTTATTGCATTAAATAAGTATTTAGGCACCTACCAGTCAGCAAGAATTCTGGCTCTCACAGACCTGTTAGGTTTTCTTCAAGGGTGCTTTCACACAGCGCAGTTTTGGTGCAGTTTTAACTGTTCTCCAATTAAACTGCCTTTATTATCAGCAAGCTTTTTTCACTTATCTAAACTATATGGAAAGTGATGAATCAATCAGAGTGTTTCATCTACAAGACTTCACACACAGACATTGATTACTTACTTGAAACACCGTTCTGAACAATTTAAGGAAAGAAGCTTGCTGGTAATAAAGGGAGTTTAATTGGAGCACAGTTAAAACTGCACCAAAACTGTGCTGGAAGGTGATTAAATACTTATTTCATGCAAAAAAAATGCAAATGAATTACCGTATTTAAAAATCATACAGTGTGATTTTCTGGATATTTTTTTTTATTCTGTGTTATCACCAGTGTATCAAATATTTCTTTTCCCCACTGTATGTCCTGTCTGAAGACATTTGTCTGTGTTTATTTATAATTATATTATTTTTTGTCCAGGTTTATTCTCTGTCTATTCACCACTGGTTCTCTTTTATTCATATTGTGGGTTGTACAATTAGGTAAATACAAGCTCAGATGAACACAAACAATGGATTTCACTGGGTCATTACTTATTAAACAAAAATGAAGCCAAAATGGAAAAGTCATAGGTGAAACACTACACCAGGCTGGGACTGGGCCGCACCCCCCCCCCCCCGAGCCGCTGTGGGCCCCGGAGGCAGTGCTGCCGCACCCCAAGGCCCGTCCGCGCATCCGGTCCCTGAGCGCCCGAGCCCGCGTCCCGAGCGCTCAGAGACCGGCCCGGTAGCTGGGGACTAATGTCCCCGACTCCCGGGGCTGCGTGGTGTCAGCGGAGCGCAGAGCCACTAGCGCTGTGCTCCGCTGAGCTCCCTGGCAGGCTGAAGGTTTTAGGCCTTCAGCCAGCTGGGTGCCGGCTCCTACTGCTGACGTAGGCGGCAGGAGCCGGCGGGGAGCTCGCAGCGGCCAGAGCGGGAGTCGGAGCCAGGTGAGTAGCTGGCTGTTTGTTTTTTTTGTTTTTTTTAACTGCCTAAACTGGGGGGCCCTGGCTACTAGGGGGCCCTGGCGACCTAAACTGGGGGGCCTGGCTGCCTAAACTGGGGGGGCCCTGGCTACCCAAAAATGGGGGGGGCCCCGGCTACCTAAAACTGGGGGCCCTGGCTACCTAAAACTGGGGGGCCCTGGCTTTCCCTATCTGGGGGCCCCTTACTACTAGGGGGGCCCTGGCGACCTAAACTGGGGGCCCTGGCTACCTAAACTGGGGGGGTCCTGGCTACCTAAACTGGGGGGCCCTGGCTACCTAAACTGGGGGGCCCTGGCTTCCTAAACTGGGGGGCGCTGCCTACTAGGGGGGCCCTGGCTACCTAAACTGGGGGGCCCTGGCTACCTAAACTGGGGGGGCCCTGGCTACCTAAACTGGGGTGCCCTGGCTACCTAAACTGGGGGGGCCCTGGCTGCCTAAAGGGGGGGCCCTGGCTCCCTAAACTGGGGGGGCCTGACTACTAGGGGGGCCCTGGCGACCTAAACTGGGGGGGCCCTGGCTACCTAAACTGGGGGGCCCTGGCTACCTAAACTGGGGGGGGCCCGTGCTACCTAAACTGGGGGGCCCTGGCTGCCTAAAGGGGGGCCCTGGCTACCTAAACTGGGGGGCCCTGACTACTAGCGGGGCCCTGGCGACCTAAACTGGGGGGCCCTGGCTGCCAAAGGGGGGGCCCTGGCTCCCTAAACTGGGGGGGCCTGACTACTAGGGGGGCCCTGGCGACCTAAACTGGGGGGGCCCTGGGCTACCTAAACTGGGGGGCCCTGGCTACCTAAACTGGGGGGCCCTGGCTGCCTAAAGGGGGGCCTGGCTACCTAAACTGGGGGGCCCTGACTACTAGCGGGGCCCTGGCGACCTAAACTGGAGGGCCCTGGCTACCTAAACTGGGGGGCCCTGGCGACCTAAACTGGGAGGCCCTGGCTACCTAAACTGGGGGGCCCTGGCTACCTAAACTGGGGGGCCCTGACTACAAGGGGGGCCCTGGCTACCTAAACTGGGGGCCCTGGCTTCCTAAACTGGGGGGCCCTGGCGACCTAAACTGGGAGGCCCTGGCTACCTAAACGGGGGCCCTGGCTACCTAAACTGGGGGGGCCTGGCTACCTAAACTGGGGGGCCCTGGCTACCTAAACTGGGGGGCCCTGGCTGCCTAAAGGGGGGGCCCTGGCTACCTAAACTGGGGGGCCCTGGCGACCTAAAGGGGGGGCCCTGGCTACCTCAAGGGGGGGCCCTGGCTGCCTACAGTGGGGGCCCTGGCTGCCTAAATTGGGGGGCCCTGGCTGCCTAAAGTGGGGGGCCCTGGCTGCCTAAAGGGGGGGCCCTGGCTACCTAAACTGGGGGACCCTGGCTGCCTAAAGGGGGGGCCCTGGCTACCTAAAAATGGGGGACTCTGGCTGCCCCAAAGGGGGGGGGGCCCCGGCTGCCTAACTGAGGGGCCTGGGTACCTAAAGGGGGCTCTGACTGTCTACAGGGGGCCCTGATTACCCAAAGGGGGCCTGATTACCTAAAGGGGGGGGCCCTGGTTACCTAAACTGGGGGGCCCTGGCTGCCTAAAAGGGGGGCCCTGGGCTACCTAAACTGGGGGGCCCTGGCGACCAAAAGGGGGGGCCCTGGCTACCTAAACTGGGGGGCCCTGGCGACCTAAAGGGGGGGCCCTGTCTACCTAAACTGGGGGGCCCTGGCTGCCTAAAGGAGGGGCCCTGGCTACCTAAACTGGGGGACCCTGGCTGCCTAAAGGGGGGGCCCTGGCTACCTAATGGGGGACCCTGGCTGCCTAAAGGGGGGGGGGCCTGGCTGCCTAAACTGAGGGGCCCTGGCTACCTAAAGGGGGGCTCTTACTGTCTACAGGGGGCCCTGATTACCTAAAGGGGGCCCTGTTACCTAAAGGGGGGGGGCCCTGGCTACCTAAAACTGGGGACCCTGGCTGCTAAAGGGGGAGGGGCCCTGGCTGCCTAAACTGAGGGGCCCTGGCTACCTAAAGGGGGGCTCTGACTGTCTACAGGGGGCCCTGATTACCTAAAGGGGGGCCCTGATTACCTAAAGGGGGAGCCCTGGCTGCCTAAAGGGGGGCCCTGGCTACCTAAAGAGGGGGCCCTGATAACCTAAAGGGGGGCCCTGACTATCTAATGGGGGCCCTGACTGCCAAAGGGGGCTCTGGCTACCTAAAGGGGGGCCCTGGTTACCTAAAGGGGGGCCCTGACTACCTAAAGGGGCGCCCTGGCTACCTAAAGGGGGACCCTGGCTACCTAAAGGGGGGCCCTGACTACCTAAAGGGGGGCCCTGACTACCTAAAGGGTGGCCCTGACTACCTAAAGGGGGGCCCTGACTACCCAATGGGGGACCCTGACTACCAAAGGGGGGCCCTGACTTCCTGCACACTAGCTAAAGGAGACCCCTAACTGCCTGTATATTACCTAAGGAGGCCCCTTACTGCCTGTATACTACCTAAAGGAAGCCCTAACTGCTTGTATACTACCTAAAGGGTGGTCCCTAACTGCTTGCAGCCTATATAAAGGTTACCCTAACTACTTACAGCTTACCTAACTGGGGGAAACCACCTATCTACAGCCTAACTGGGACTCACCAACACCTACCTACAGCCTACCTAACTGGGGTCCACCAACCTAACTGTAGCCTATCAACTTGCCTAACTGCGGCCTGCTTATCTACCTGGGGGCTACTTACCTACCCACCCGTGGCTAGGTGCCCACCAACCTATTTGGGATTGGCCTACCAACTTATCCAGCGGGGGTCTACCTACCTAAATAGGGCCTATCTAGTTACTTGGGCCTTGCCCATTTGCCTGATACCTGGTAATAATTGAGAGGGAGCATCCCATAGATGTCAGCATTTATCTCCAGGGGTTAGTCCTCTCCCCACCTTCCACCAGTTTTTTTTTTTTTGTACGTAGGATACTAGACCTAAGTTATGGCTTGTACCCCGCTCTCCACCCCTGGGTATTTTGAACAAGGGGGGAATAGGAAAAAAAGGTGCTGGAAAATTGAGGATTTAAGTATTTGTGGTAATTTCTGAGGGATGATGTGGCCGGGGAAAAGTCATCATGACAGTGGGAACAGATGCAGAAAAAAAAAGGGAATAAGAACGCTAGAGAGAAGAGAACGCTCATAGATGAGAAGCGTCTCGGTGGTCCTGATATTCAGGGGTTATTTTACTTTATTTGGATCAGTGTGTATCACTGTAATTTTGTTTGTGATATGACCTAGTGGTGTCTGCCTTGTCTATTCTCTTTTGGGCGGTGTTGTAGGTTATACCTGAGCGGTGTCTGCCTTAGGGGGGTCTCATATGGCGGGTTTTGGGGTTATCCTGAGGGGTTTTCTACCCATGGGGTTTTCTATAGGGGTGTTTAGATTATCCTGGCTGGTGTCTGCCCATTTGTGGTTTTACAGGGGCGGTGTTGTAGATTTACCTGAGCTGGTGTTTGCCCACTCTGTGGTTTTTTATGGCGGTGTTTGGGTTATCCCTGAGTGGTGTCTGACCTTTTGTGGTCCTATAGGGGTTGTTGTGGGTTTAAACCCTGAGCGGGTATCTGACCTTATGGTTTCTCTAGGGGGCGGTGTTGTGGGTTATCCCTGAGCTGGTGTCTGACCTCAGGGGTTTTTCTTAGGGGGTGTTGTGGGTTAACGACGGGTGTCTGACCTTTTGTGGTCTCTTATGGCATGTTGGGTTTTAACCTGAGTGGTGTCTGACCTCATAGGGCTCTTTTTATGGGGGTTGAGTGTACTGTGTCCTATTGTAAAAGTGAGGGAACCCCTGACCCTGTATAGGAGTTACACTTGTATTTTTCGGGGGTGTTTATTTAGAAGGTGGTGCCTGACCCAGAGAAACTGGAGGGGGGATTTTGTTGTGGGTGGAGGCGGGTATTGTTATGGGTGGAGGGGATATTGTATGTGGGTGGAGGGGGATATTGTATGTGGGTGGAGGGGGATACTGTATGTGGGTGGAGGGGGATATTGTATGTGGGTGGAGGGGATATTGTATGTGGGTGGAGGGGGATATTGTATGTGGGTGGAGGGGGATATTGTATGTGGGTGGAGGGGGATATGGATGGAGCTACTTAGCCCTGTGTCTATGATGTGTTAGACTGACAAATGTGTGACTAACTTGCTATTGTACTACACAATACAGTTCTGTTTTGCACACTGTATTATGTGGTAAAATGGGCGCATTTATGTCTGAGAGGCCGGTAAGGGTGGGCCCCCAAGACCAGTAGGGTGGGCCCCCAAGATCAATTTCAGTCAATAAACAGTAAGACCAATGATAATTGTTTCGCTGGTATGCTAAACGGGTTCCACAGCGGGGTTCTCCAAGCCCCACAATCAATACTTTATAAAAGAGATATTTGGACCCAGGTAAAATTTCAACACTTTAATGAAGCACTTTTAAAATTGACATCCACTTTCAGGACATTCAACCGTGATATACAGCATGACAATAAATGGACGAATGGTAATAGCATATACTCAGCGTTAGGTTGCGACCTCCCCGGTCGTTCAAAAAATTCAAGGCAAAAGTCATGCATCGATCTGGGAGACGCCAGTGCCAGAGCAGAGATGGCGCAATAATGGTAGCTAGCGCGCACTCACACGTCCGAGTGCGCGCTAGCTACCATCATTGCGCCATCTCTGCTCTGGGGCCCTGGCGTCTCCCAGATCGATGCATGGACTTTTGCCTTGAATTTTTTTGAACGACCGGGAGGTCGCAAACCTAACGACTGAGTATATGCTATTACCATTCGTCCACTTTATTGTCATGCTGTATATCACGGTTGAATGCCTGAAAGTGGATGTCAATTTTAAAAAGTGCTTCATTAAAGTGTTGAAATTTTACCTGGGTCCAATACCCCCAAGATCAATTCCCCTGTGGGCCCCAAATCTCCCAGTCCGACACTGCACTACACTATATGAATCAATCGCTTCTAGAACCATCTTTAGCAGCAATAACTTGAAGTAATCATTGTCTATATGTCATCATCATCAGCCTCTCATATCATTCTGGAGGAATTTTGCCCCACTCTTCTTTACCACATTACTTCAGTTCATTAAGGTTTGTTCACATCTGTTTATGTAAAGCTCAAAATTTATCTTTTCACATATTGGCAAGCAATTATTATACAGAATTTTGGGATTATTACTTGATGGTTCTTCTTTCTGGCCAGCTATGGCCTGACTGTAAATAACCTGGTAAGTGTGAAGAAACCTCTCCTCCCCAATGCAGAAAAAGATTACCCTATTTACCTTTCATGTATTGTTTCTGGTAAAGTATAATCTTATCAATCCATGTGGGAGAACAGTATAGCAACCATTACGTCATTACCTACTATTTGTGATTAGCCCATATAGCGATAAGTAGCAGCTGAAACAAAGTGAGATTAGCTAGCCCTGCCATACAACAATTTTCACACATAGAAAATAGCAGTATTTTATATGTAATTTTTATTTAATTGCATAAGAGTGCCAAAATACAAAAAAATTGTCAAAAACTCTAAAATCTTATTTTTTTTTTTTTTACAAAAATACTGCTTTCTGATGGAAGTGTCCCTTTAATGTCTTGCTTAGGCATTTGAAATCAGTTGACATCTGGACTTTGGGCCACTGCAATACTTTTATTCTTTTTTTTTTCAACTATTATGTTATAAACTGTTTAAGTACTTAGGATTGTTATCCTGTTGCATCATCCGGTTTCTGCCAAGCTTTAGCTGTTGGATAGATGGCTTTACATTTGACTCTAGAATACTTTGGTGTACAGAGGACTTCCTGGTCAGGCTTTGGGTGGTTCTATAGCAGTGGCTAGCAGATTTAGCTCCTCTATAACTAGCTGAGTGTAACAGAAACATAAGTACAGGAGGTTTAATCCTTAAGTAAACAACACTATTAACCCCCCAGGAGTGAAAACAAGGCAAACAATGAATCTAACCTTATTAGGGATAAAAACTCAGTTCTATCCGACCATGGTGATGTCACTTCCTACTCCCTGTCTAATCAGGAAGGAAGAAATAGACAGTAACCTAGAGACACTTGTGTGCACTCAGAGCAGATAAAATCTCTCTTCTCTCCTGACCAGGGCAATATCAAAATTTCTTCAATTACAGTTCACTAAATGTTAAAAGCTAATCATTGTAGTGAATGTTACAACGGGTGCTTCAAACAATGACCTTTGACTTTGAGAACCATGAACAGGGTTTCATTTTACTGTTCTAAACCATTTCATGAAACCAGTATTGGGATATTATTATTAGATTCATTGACAAAACTGTTATTGTCCATCACCCCAAGCAAGCCAAACAGTGCACTTCTTTCAGCTTCCTCCGAATTTAGGGCGACATGTATGAAGCTCGCCACGTCAGGGCGCACCTTTTCACCAGTTTTCTGGCAAAATTTGCGCCTGATTTATGTCGGCGCCGGGGCGCCCCATACATTTCATGTAAAGTCCGCCGCGCCTCGCCAGTGTGTGGGGCGCAGTGCGGGACTTAGGCGCAGTGCGGGGCTACGCCTATGATTCGCCGCCCGAGGAGGTGCGCTCATACATATCATGTAAAGTCTGCCACGCCTCGCCAGTGTGTGGGGCGCAGTGCGGGTCTTAGGCGCTGTGTGGGACTGCGCCTGACATGTATTCCGATTCGAGACAGGCTGGAAAACAGCGAGAAATCATTAAATATGTCCGTGCGGAGTATGAATCCCAAAATCGCCTTTATAAAGGCGTAAAACATTCTCTGAAAAAGAGCTGAAACCTACTTAAAAAAAAATAAAATCACTTTCCAAAAATCAAGAACGGCGCTACATCGGGAATTTGGATATTGAAAATTGCCGGGAAATACAGTAATTCAAATTCTGTAAACTATTCTCATTAGTCGGCAGAAGCCAGCCAATCAGAATAGGAGCGACAGTGAACCATTAAAACCTATGGAGAAGTATGGACCAATCAAATTCAAAGGCAGGACAGTTAAAAATACAGTAAAAATGCAGAAAAGAGGTGATTGGTTGAACTAGCGGGGGCTTGGCTATCTCGGCCAATCAGAATAGGAGCGACAGGGACCCAATATAGCATTTGGATAAGTTAGAACCAATCAAAATCAAAGGCGGGACATTCAAAATACAGTAAAAATGCAGAAAAGAGCTGATTGGCTGGGATAGCCAAGCTCCCGCTAGCTCAGCCAATCAGAGCACGAGCTACTTCTTCCATTGTAGTCTATGGAGAGATCGGGGCAATGAATTCTCGGCGCTCAGCGCCGTGCGGCATGGAGTATGATTAAAAAAATCATTTTTTATTAAAGTGTAAAACATTATCAGATAAAGAGCTGAAACCTTCTATAAACATAAATCAATTAAATCCCGAACAACGCGTTTGTCGCCAAGACCGGCGCAACATCAGGATTAGGAATATAGAGAATTGCCGGGAAATACAGTAATTCAAAATTGTTTAAGCTCTTCTCATTGGTCGGCATAAACCAGCCAATCAGAAAAGGAGCGACAGTGGCCCATTCTAACCTATGGAGGAGTATTGACCAATCAGAATAGGAGCAACAGGGACCCATTATAACCTATGGAGAAATATTGACCAATCATATTCAAAGGCGGGACAGTTTCAAAATACAAGTAAAAATGCAGAAAAATGAGCTGATTGGTTGAGCTTGCGGGGGTTTGGCTATCCCGGCCAATCAGAGCACGAGCTACTTTCTCATAGAGTTCTAGGGGGAAAAGAAATGCAGAGCGAGCTCTTTTTGTGATTGGCTATTAAAGAGGCGCGGTTATTTGGACCAATGGGAGAGTGAGCAACGCTCTTATGGGTTTTCTAATGCAATCTTGAATAAATTGTACATGGCCGAGATCAAATTTGATAATACTGCCGAAGTTGTGCCCCGATTCTGTATATAAAATGAACAATAATATGGGGTAAAAAAAAAAAAAAAATTAATTCAAATAAAATCTTGTTTATTTCTTTATTTTCGTGACACCCATACTATTGATCCTTGGTAACGAAAATAGAGAAATAAACATGATTTTATTGAATTAATATTTCTTTTCTTTTTACCCCCATATTATTGATCATTTTTATTACAGATCGGTACAACTTCTATGTCTTATCATTTGATTTCGGCCATGTACATTTTTATTCCAGATTGCTTGAAAACCCATAAGAGCGTCGCTCCCTCTCCCCATTGGTCCAAATAACCGCGCCTCTTTTAAGTTAGCCAAATCACAAACAGAGCTCGCTCTGCATGTCTTTTCCCATAGGAACTCTATGAGAAAGTAGCTCGCGCTCTGTTTGGGCCCGGGATAGCCAAGCCCCGCTAGCTCAACCAATCAGCTTTTTCTGCATTTTTACTGTATTTTGAACTGTCCCGCTTTTGAATATGATTGGTCAATTTTTTTCTCCTAGGTTATAAGGGGTTTCCCTGTTGCTCTATTCTGATTTTGGTCAATACTCTTCCATAGGTTAGAATGGGCCACTGGCGCTCTATCTGATTGGTGGTTTATGCCGACAATGAGAAGAGCTTAAACAATTTGAATTACTGTATTTCCCAGGCAATTCTCCCTATAACCAATTCCTTATGTAGGCCGGTCTCGGCGACAAATGCGTTGTTCAGGATTTATATGATTTATGTTTATTGAAGGTTTCAGCTCTTTTTCGGAGAATTTTTTTACACTTAATAAAAATGATTTTTTTAATCATACTCCATGCCCCACGGTGCTGAGACCCCGGTTTTCAAATTTCGCCGATCTCTCCATAGACTACATGGGACAAGTAGCTCGCGGCTCTGATTGGCTGGGATAGCCAAGCCCCGCTAGTTCAACCAATCAGCTCTTTCTGCATTTTTTACTGTATTTTTGAACTGTACCGACTTTGTTTTTGATTGGGCTATAGTTCTCCATAGGTTATTTAATGGTTCACTGTTGCTCCTATTCTGATTGGGCTGGTTTATGCCGACCAATGGAATAGCTTTCAGAATTTGAATTACTGTTTTTTCCCGGCAATTTCCAAGATCCTAATTCCTTGATATTGCGCCGTTCTAGATTTTTGGAAAGTGATTTTTTTTTATTTTTTTTTTATTAGGTTTAAGCTCCTTTTCTGAGAATGTTTTACGCCTTTATAAAGGCGATTTTTGTGGAATCATACTCAATGCCGCACGGAGCGGACCGCCGAGATTTCTTTTGCGATCTTCTATATGTTTCCTCGCATGTTCGTTCTCGCTTCACTTCGCCTCCGCCGGAGCTTTTAGCCGAATAACCCGGTCTCCCTGTGGGAGGGGCGAGCGTGAAAGCGCCGAAATTTGCCGACTCGCGATCGTAATGTCGGGTTTTCGGCGTCCCGCGTCCCCCCCCGGAAACCCCCTACAGCCGCCACATGGCCCATTGCCCGCCCCTTCATGTGAGGCGCAGCCGAAAGTGGCGAACGCTGCGCCTAACAGCAGATTCGGGCCGGTGAGGTGCATCCAGTTGCATCCAAATTCGCACTAGATCAGGTGCAAGCAGAAACAATAAATTATACATAGTGAGTACATACATGAATAGGTACCAATCCGTCCCGGGCCGCAGCTCGCCAAACAAAGCGAGCGCCTCCCCTTTACCTAAATGTTTTAAAGGAAGTGAGCTCAAACCCCAAAAGTGATCGGACCCCTAGGGCCCTTTATGAAACCAGGTTTTGCTGGCGAAACATGTCGGCGGGGGTCGATTGACGTTTTAAATTGTGATTTTTCACCTTGGGTTTTACAAGTGTCCCCTGCTGCAGGTGTGTCCAAAAGGGGGCTTATTTGTTCTGTGTCCATGAGATTGGGGACATCCCAAGTAGTTGGGTGGGATCCCTTATGGGGGTTAGTAATTGTATAGATATAAGGCTTCTGTTTAAAAGGTGGTGCTCCCCCGATTGATGTAGAAAAAGGAAATTATTCCCCTTTCAGAAGAAAAGGGTTAAATGATGAGGTGGGTCAGGTTTTTAAAAAAGTGTGTTTTTGGGGTTAAGAGTTATATATAATAAAAGTTACGTTTTAGTGTTTAACAGATAGAGAACTGATAGCGTTTAAGTTTGCCTACAGCAAAATAGTAAATATAGAGACCTGTTTGATCTCTCCTGATAAGCTGCCAGCACTGGTTGCTGTAGCTACAGAACTGGTGTCCACAGCAGGCCAGTAGAAGCAGAAAAACACGCACTGAATTCAAAGAAAAACCCGAAAAAAACAGGACTGAGGTGAGATGAGTCAGTGTAATAAGACAACCCGTTTAAGGTCTTTTGACACATTGCTGTAATATTGAATTTTTTACATGATTTTCATAGAATGTTGGCAAAGCCCCTCACCCCTATTGTCACATATGATTAAAATGGGAATGTATCCATTTACTGGCAGAGAAAAGAAAAGAGAGATCTGAAAATGGTCAATATTAAGGGTGAGCTTTTCTCTGACATATAACTTGTACATGTTTTACTGTATTCCACTGTGTATTGCCCTTGGGCTGAATTGCTATCTGATATCAATTAATTTCCTCTTTTTCACTTTTTTACCTTTTTAATTGGTAATAATATTAAAAGTTAAGTTTTACGTCTTGTCCAGTTATTAAAGACCCAGAAAATGGTGAGAAATTTCACAAGTCCAGCCGCAGCCAACTGCAGAGGTGAGCGCAAACATGTTTTATGGAGTCATCAGGAACAAGAGTAGATCTGTAACAGAAGATCTCTCAATAATCACTAATAGATCACCTAAAAACAGTACCTGTCACTAAACAGCCCCCCAAAAGTCTCATTCAGACGGGTCTTTCCCACTCATGTATACTACACTATTATCTGCATCCTTGTTAGCTTGTTGGATCACGTAGTTGGCATTCTGCCACTGTTGGGACCTTTCTACTCAGTGAGGGCTGCTGTAAGGGTATTGTTTAGCCACTCAGCACTTCTTCCTCTGAAGTTTTAGGAGCAAGTTCTATGAGGATGGCTGTGCAAGCTTCATTTGAAGGTTGAAGTGACTTTTGGCCTAGGACAACCATTGTATGTTGAAAAAATAACTGTATAAAAAACTTGTATAAAATTTGTATCTGTACTTGGATTCTTTGTATTTGGTTCTGAGGTCCAAAAATGTGACCCAACAAAATACAAAATGAAAGATTAAAGAAAATTTAGCAGATAATTAATACAGATAAATCAAGTACTTACATATAACATCAGAAAGAGCTGCTGGAAGCTGGAAATCACTTTCTATGATGAAGACAGGAGCATCTTTGGGTCATGCTGCTGAAGCCTAAGCTGTCATCATTGTAGACAGTATATCTAATGACCTACTATTAGTTTTTGTGACAACAGTGCGTAAATAATATTTTCACAGTTTTTGGTTTATCAAGTCTTGTCTGCTGCTGATGAATCCTCAAAAAGGATGAGGGAGGGTAATGCTTTGTTCCCTGGAAATCTAAGGAATAGTTTTAGACAGGAATAAGCAAGCAGCCATTGGCTGACATTAACTTGTATGAAAAATAGATCTGCTCACCAGTTGTAACAAACGCAGGTAGTGGATCCACTGAGCCACCGCAAGCAATGGTGTAAGCTGTACCAGGGAGCAGAGCCTAAGAGGCCGTTAGTTTTCACCAGAGCCCTCCGCAAGACAGGATGTGCTTGCTGCGACAGATGATACCCAGGTTGCTACCCCTGGCACGACTTGTGTGTGGTGGCAGCCGAGGTGTGACGAGGTACAGAATCATGGAGAAGGCTCGTAGTTTGGGGCAGGCAGGAAGATCAGGGAAGGTGGCAAGGTTTGTAGTCAAGGGACGGAGATGAGGCATCTTGCAGATGGTACAAGATTCTATGTAGTCTTTGACGTCTCTAACAAGATCTGGCCACCAGTAGAAAGTTGAGATGATTTTCGTACTCTGCAATGCCCAGCCATCAGAGAGCAATGTCCCCATTTAAGAATCCTCTAAATAATTTTATTTGGATAAATGATTTGTGATATCAATGCCTGTTTCATATTGAACTTCGTGTGAGTTTTGTTTGGCTGTTGTTTCTGTTGCCTTGGGCTTGTGCATCCCTCCTATTTTCTAAGGGATGTTTTCTGCCTTTGCTCGGTTTGCAAAGATTGTTTGTTATATATAAAGTTTATTCATATACAAAAATAGTGATATATATTATATTTTATGTTACTACTGGTCCTGCCACCAAAATAAGTTTAAAGGTTATGCTCCCCTGAAGAAGCCACTGGTGCGAAACGCGCGTTGGGAGATCTTTTGGGTATTACATTGGGGTAAATTATTTATACGTGTTTATTCTTTGATACGATCCATATAAAATGTTCTAATAAATGGTTAAATTTTTTGCATTAATTTTTAATAAATTTTTCATGTATTTATAGGGAGTTATTATTTATTTGGTTCCCTTAATGCACTGCATTTTTAATATTTTGGTCCCCAATTTGTTGTATATAAAAATCGGTATATATATTTTATTGCACTTTTTATGATTTTTTTTATTTTGTAAATGTTGTGGGATCCTTTATTTGATATATAATAAGTATGTGAGATTTTTTCCCTTTGGATTAGTCTTTCCCCATTAGGTTTTTATAAAAAGTTTTGGTGTTTGAATTTTTAATTTTATTTTATCAATAAAATATAGTTTAAATTGAATTAGTCAGGGTGTTTAAATTTTTTGGTTTCTTTTTTGTGGTGTTTCTAGTCAATATTTTTTCCTTTTAATGAAAAAAAACAGTTATTTCGGGGTTTTTTTGTTTGGATATATTTGTAGCCAATTGCATTTTTTTAATTATTCAAAAGTATTGAAATATATCCATATATATTTTTAAAAAGACATTTTTCCAATGAGACATAAAGATCATTTAGTTACCTCTTCTCTACCACAATACAAGCAGAAGATTCTGTATTCTTCTTTCCTAGACCTCATCCCGAAACAAGTATCCAGTGCCATTACCCCAGTTGGGGTCAGGGGTGTACTCCAAAGAGTTTCTGGTCCCCAAATCATTCGGGGACTGGCCTATTATCACCTACGCTACCTAAATTCTTATAAAAAAAAATTTAAAAAAAAGATGCGTATTTTCATATTCCTATCGCTCCTCACCAGCAGATACATCTGAGGATCTCTGTTTACATTACAGAAGTTTTGCATCACCTACAATTCACATCTCTTCCCTTCGGCATAACGTCTGCTTCCTCTGTTTTTAGAAAGGTAGTCGGTTGCTGTGCACTTAAGGCACCAGGAGTCTCTATAGTGCCCTACCTCTACAATTGGCTGATTCTAGACAGGTCAAGAGAGATCTTTTCATAACAGCTTTAAATCCCTGTATCCGGTCTAGAGAGACTGGGTTGAATATTAAACTGGGAAAAGTCCCAGATAGTTCCATCTTCCCAACTCCAGTTCCTAGGATTTATCATCAATTCATGTCTTAAAAATCTCCCTTCCCTAGGCAAGGATTCTCAGAATATCCCAGGGGATATAACATCTTCAGTCTACCAGGATCCTGAATTGAAAACTAAATTCTGGGTTGTAGGTCTGATGTCCGCAGCCATAGAAGCGGTTCCGTGGGCCCAGGCTCACAGTGGGAGTTCCTCTCTCAGTACAATGGGATAACCAAAGCTCTTGACAATCCTTGCATGCTTACCAAATAGACACACTTGAACCTTGATTGATGGAAGAGCATGACAAACAGAAAATCTTTTGCTGCAGTGGTATGGACCTATCTTACCAAGAATGCCTGCCAGCTAGGCTTAGGAGCCCGTCTGGATTCTTTTTTTTTTCTTTCTTATGTATTTATTAAAGTTTTTTCACTGTAAACATATTTGGACAAAAGCAATACAGGCATCAATCATGAAGGTTACCATACAATACATTGGTTTATACATGAAGAGTACAACAGTTGAGAAGTTCAGTGATGGTACCAGAAACAGGACAATCGAGAATGTTAGATGACCTGAGCGTACGCCAAATACTTCTCAAGAAGTATGCATTGTTGGTAGTAAACCTAGAAAATGGTGCAACCAAGTAACCATTAGAGGAAAAAGAAAACAGAGTGAACCAGAACTCTGGAATTAACCTATCCACCACTGCAGATAACCTTTATTATATAATTGCTTTTTTTTTTTTTTTGATAGGAAGTCGCCCGGTCTCTGAGATTTCTGTAGTAGGGTAGAGAGGTATAAATATAGCTACAGTATTTCAGCTGTATTAAAGATGCCAGAGACTAGAACTGTCACTAGCCTATTGGTCTAGTCTCAACTTTCCCAAAGTCCCTGTTAATTCCCCTTCCAGATACCATTTAGTTAATTTAAAGGGAGTTATCAGTAGTCTAATTTCGTCTTTATTTAAGAAGTTCACTATGAAGGGGGACCATTTTGTGAAAAAGCACTCCGCCTGGGTCTCTTTAGCGAGTTCTACCTCTTTCCGTTCCATGTTAAAATAGTGCTTTGCCTGCACCCACACCTCTCCCACCGCTGGTGGTTTGTCATCTCACCAATGATTTAACAGGGTTCTCTTAGCTGCTAGTAAGGTTATGTGCAGTAAATTGCGGCATCTTTCGATCTGTGAAAGATAATGAAACAGGTATGGTTTCGGAGGAGTGGGCAAGAAACGCCCCACCTCTGCCTCAAAGCATCACATAGCTGTGCCCAAACCACCTGGGAGTTAGGACATCTCCAAAGTCCATGTATGAGAACTGACTTTGGCATTTGACATTTCGGGCAGGCCACTTTACGATGTGGTGCTAGTGGATGTGGGGGGATGTTGAAGCCATAAATCGCGTGATGAATGAAGCGGAAGTGAGTCTCCCTCCATCTCACGCAAATGATGGCTTTATTCAGCTTATTCCAGCCCTCCTGGATAATTTGTGATAAGCCCATGTTCGGGAACTCCATCTCCCATTTTGAGAACAAAATGTTCTCCCTCTCCTGGATACCCGAGTTACGTATTTTTGAATATAGAATAGACAAGGAATGTTGGCTGGAAGAGGGACCTATGATCTCGTTGAACGAGTTGTTATAGCACTCTCTTCCTAACTTCATTACCCTTGCTTTTAGGAAGCCTACAATCTGGCCATAGACAAGGAAATGTGAGTTGGGTAATTTGTAAAGGCGTTGAAGCTCAGACAGGGAAAGGTAGGAGTTTCATGTTGGACACAATAGGTGATCCACCTTTGTAATTCCCAAACCTGCCCATTGGCTGAGATGTTTATTATTCAGGCCCTGTGGAAATTCCGGATGCCCTATTAAGGGCATATGTTTACTAAGCATTGGCCGGTAGTCCAAATAATTTGCGGCAGATTTTCCAGGTGGCTATTGTATCTTTCATGAGAATACATGTTCTGATGTCCTGGGGTATAGCAGCAAATTTTTGGTGTAAAGTTGTATTTTGAAAGCTCAAACAAAAAATTTTTGGAACACATTGGGGCTTCGAAAGGGGAAAGCCATTTATCGGGAGGACAAAACATTTTGTGAGGTACAGGGAAATACCTGCATACTAAATGTGGAGCGATAGAAAGAGTAAGAAACCCATGCGTGGAGGAGATTGGGGAGAAAAAAGATTGTTTGCGTGAGGCCTTTGGATTTTAATGCGGAACACGGTATCCAAAGGTATGAAAGCAAATGACTTGCATAGTATTGAATGACTAATAAAAAAAAGCACTGTAAAAAAAGGGTATTGCTTATTTTTGGGACATAGGGCTGGAAGTTTTTGAAAAATGTAGGTCCGAAAGCGTTGGGTTACAAGGCTTGTTGCACTGCCCCGTGGATGAATAAATAAAAGGTGAATGGATAAAAGCGGGATGCCCATTTTTGGATCTTTTTGCTATTATTTGGCTTTGATGCAGCTTTCTTCCGGGCGGATTTTGCCATCCATGTGGAGAGAACCGGCGTCCTCAGAAGTGTCGGGGGGCCCCGAGAGAAAGGGAGGAAAGCGGACTGACATGGGGGAAAGCACACGAGACTTTTTTTTTGTTTGTTAACAGAGCAAAGGGCCCCAAGGGGCAAATTGAGGGGCCTCAAAGTCTGTGTTAGAAAAATTACAAGTTTTTTTAGCCAATCTAGGCAGTGCCTATGTTGCAATAAGTTATATTTACGGATATGGGCATTTTAAATCCCACCACTATTTGGGGAGCTGGTTTTTTAGCGCAATTCGGGGTCGTTGGGGGCCAAAAAAGGTTGTGAAAATCTGAATGATTTTCAGTTGTGTGTGGTTACATTTTAAGCTTAAAAAGAAAAATCATCAGGGGGGGATTATATGTCCCGTGCAAAGAGTGTGGGGGTAGTGAGGCCCACCGTTCTTTCTTAACAATTTTTAAAAATTAGGGGTGGGTTTTTTAAAATTTGTAGATTGAAACTGGAGTCGCCCTATGTGACTCCCAGTATTTGATTGGGTGGCTGGGTTTGAATAGTATCTTGGGGGGAAAGAGGATGGGTTTTGGTTTGGGGATATTCTAATATTTGGGATTTGGATTGTGAGTGGGAACCCGGGAAAATTGCCTAAAAAAACAGGCCCGGGAAAGGGCAGGTAAGTCTCGCTCGGGGTGTTGAACAAAGAATATATGTCATCGGCAAAGGTGCCAGCTTTATTTTTGGGGTTTTGATCTTGTACCTTCAAATATTTGGGAAATCAGGAATCTAGCAGGGGCCTATTGCCAGATTGAAAAGAAAAGGTGAAAGAGGGCCCCTGCCTTGCCCCCCAAAAAGGGGGCAAAGGTTTTTGAAAGTAACCGGGAAACACTAATTCTGCTTCCGGGGTATGGTATAGGGCCCTTAAAAAATCCCAAAGAAAAACCCCCCCGTCCACTTAATTTCCCTCCCCCCCCCCCCTCCACCTTCAAAAATCTTTTCTCGGCTTTTTATGGTAGTAGGCTGAGAAGGGGGTGACAATCGGGTGTTTTTTGACCTCGTCCAGGATAAGCAGTATTTTAAAGCATTTTTGTCCCCGCTGACCTACCCGGACAAACCCTACTTATGGCTCCCAATGGTTTCGCTAAAGGGGGGCCAAAATCGGTCCGCCATTATTTTACCCAAAAATTTTAGATCCACATTTATAGGGATATAGGAAAATTGGTTGCGGTGGGGTGGGGTTTTTCCCTGACTTGGGAAAATTATTTTAAGGCGCAGTGTTTGGGGCGGGGGAAATTTGTATTCCCGTGGGTACAAATTTAAATTTGTCAGCAAAGTTGGGGTAATTTGAGCTTTCAAATTTTAAAAGAATTCGCCTGTGTAGCCATCTGGGCCAGGAGATTTGTTTTTTTTTTGGGTTTGGGTAATGGCTTGTTGAGTTTGGCATAGTGTGGGTAAACCCCAAGGATCCCCCGTCTCCTTGCAGGAGCCGGGGAGCTGATGTTCTGTAGCCACTTTGGAGAAAACCCTCAAGCCCTCATTATGATTTAATTTAGGGGGTTTGTTTTTTAAGAATTTCTATTTTTTTTTAAAAGAAGGGGAAATTTCCAGTGTAGTTGACCCTCGAGGGATACTAAGGAGTATGGAGCCGGGAGTTTTCGTATATCAAATTTCCTCAATTTTCCTTTACTTTCAGAATTTTTGGGGGAGAATGTTAGTTTATTGGCACCACTTGGTTGGATGAATGTATACTCCTGCCTTCTGGGTTTTTTAACAGTTCCAAAAAATTTAAGGGGTTAAGTGAGGGAAAGCGAAAATTTGGCTAAACGGGGAATGTTTCAAGGTTTAAAGGGGTGACATCTTTTCACGCCAATGCTGGCCCACCTTTCCTTGGGGGTCCAGTGCGCAGCACAGACAGAAAGGGGTGTCCAGGGGCGCCATTCTGAGGACTGTCTCCGCCGTGCTTTCCCTTTGGGCTTTTTTGATCGCGAGGTGGGCAGAACAGGGGTTTCCCTCGGTCTACAGATCATTCCCGGAGAAGGTACCCATCTGTGGAGGACGGAGGGTCTTGGGCTGAGGGTAAGGGGGTTAGAGTGGGTGTGTATCTTGTCAAGGTATTTTTCGCTTCGATGGTGGGGTGGAAGGGGACGTATTCCCGTTTTTTATGAAAAATTTTGAGGATTGCTGGGTATAATAATGCAATTTGATTTGTTTTTTTGAAAAGTAGCAAGCATATGAAAAGAAGGCCCTTTCCTCTTTCCACTTCCGCAGGAAGTCCTCAAAAAAAGAATTCTTGTCCCTTAAAAAGAGATCAGTCTTTGCCTTTTAAAAGCTCTCAAAATGGCAAAAATTTTTCCCGTAAAATCAAAGGGGATTTTATGATTGTTTGACGCGGGCTCCTAAAGGGGGGGGATGCCCTTTTCTCTCGTTGGTCTGGTCCCACCTTGAAATCAGGGCCTAAGGGTGGCACGTTAAAATTTTCGAAATCGAGAGTCCCAAGGTTTAGGTAATTCCCTTTGAATAGCATAGCCCAAACTTTTAGGAGGTATGGATTTGGAATGCCTAAGATCCCTTAGATTCTACCCTTCCGTTTTGGTTTTCCAGTTTCTAAATTTTCTTTTTTCCTCTGGTTTTCCTGTAGAATCATAAATTTTTTGGGATTTCCCTTTATTGTATCTGATCTAGATCTCGATTTGCAGGTCGTGCTCATTATTTTTCAGTCTGGGCATTTCATCGTTTTTACTTGTGCTACTTTCTTTGCCACCGATTCAATTAGCGAGCCCTGAGGTCAGCAGATATTTTTTTGCAACCCCGCCCCAATGTCTTAAAATCACAATGACGAGTTGGCTTTGTCTGTGGGGGGTTCCTGTTCAGCCTCAGGGTCGAGGTGAGTTGGTGTTAGAGAGAAACATCCCTCTCTCAAGGTTGTTGTGGTGTCCCAGTCCCCCGCTGATAAGGAGAGTGCTTCTGCAGAGTTGTCTTGAAATGTAAAAACTAGGCCCCTAGGCTGGGTTTTTTTTTAGTTTTAGGGGGTTGTTTTATGCCTTTTAAGGGGTCCATTTTGAAGAGGTATTTTTCCCAAAAAGTATTGAAATACCATGGTTTCAGTAATGAGGTGCAGTTGCGCTCTAGCTAATCTGGTGGCCTGTGAGAATTGGATCAACAAAGAGCAGCGGAGTACGGTTAGAAAAACACAGAACTGAGTCCCTATCCGAGTTATTGAGAAGTCACGCTTATTAAAGATGCAGAAGTGGTGACGTTCTCAGAAGCCCGTTGTCTCGGTTTCTACAATTTAAAATAGTATAGTTTTTCGGGTCTCTTTTTTGTCACCAGGAAGCTGGACAGGAGGCTTTTGGTGGTTCTACAGTGATGTAATACTCGGGTCCGTCAGGGGCTGGGAGTTGTGCGCTAGGCTAAAGCTTTGAGTATGGCCTTAGTGTGGGGTCCTATCAATAAGATTTTTATGTTTTGGGGCCCCGGGCAGTAAGAAGCTCCAAGCAAAGACGACAAGTCAGCTCAGCGGGCCCCCAATTTTGTTAACAGAAGGGTAGCCTTCAGGTAAAAAAGATGTTTTTCGTCTCTGCCTCGGGCGAGGGGGGGGGGGGGTTTCACGGGTTTCCTAATAGGATTTTACTGAGGCGGGGCTTGGGGAAATCCTGCACGGTCTGTGCCACCCTGAGCCAGTGATATAGCTCCTGGATCTCTATAGTCGGCACCGCGTCTCTTCACCAGACGTTTCTTCCGGCTGCGTATGTCTTCCCCGCATCTCTGCTCTCTTCCAGGAGGGGGGGGGGGGGGGCGGAAAGGGAGAAACTGGAATTCCCTCTCTTTTTCTGCGGTGGCGCCGTGAGGCGATCTTCTGTTGGCAACCCCCGCCTGTACTCCTGTACCTCCTGCGTCCCCTCTTACCCTGGCGCGCTTGTCCACTGAACCCAGGTGCACGTGGGTCCGGTGAGTACCTCGGGCGTTGCGGGCCGGGGCCCCGGGCGGGCGGCGTCGCCCGCGTTCCGGGCCTCCCCATGTCTCCCTTCGTCTGGGCGTCTCTCGGGCCCCTCCGTCGCTGTTTGCTGGGTGTTTGGGGCTGTGCTGGCGCATGGCAGGTGTCCGTGGCAGGGTTTTTTTTTGCCGGAAAAGGGTTGTCGTTGGGGTCGTTTCTCGTTATTCCTGGGGGCACCCAAACCGGGAAGTCCCTCTGGTTCTTTTAAAAGCCATGGGGTGTCTATCTTCCAACTTGAGGGAGTTACATAGTTACTGTGTTTCTCCATAAATAAGACACGGTCTTACATTAATTATTGTTAACTATGAAAAATGGATTAGGGCTTAGTTTCAGAGGATGTCTACTTTTTTCTTGTTACGCTGCTTACCAACATACAGTACTGTACAGCATTAAATGGTGGATGTCTATTCACCATAAAAAAAGACACCCTTCACTAAGAAAATCAGACGCCTCCAAAAGAATCACACTCACCAGACCCCTTTAGACCTAAAACAATTAGAGTTGGCAAGTGCTGATGGTGGATGGGCTCTCACACACAGATCTGCACCACTGTCAGGTGCCTTGCAATTCCAGCTGTTTCCACTGAGAGACCAGCACTACCCAACCCTTATTGTTGTGGGGCTTTTTGAGTGCGACTCTTTTTGGGGTGCCTTCCATTTCTTGATGAAGGGTTTACAGTATCTGTCCTGCTATATTCTATTTACTTTTTTTTAGCTGCCTGGACACTTTTTTAAAAAAAATTAACTGTAACTAGGGCTTATTTTTGGTGTAGGGCTTATATTTTCAGCATACTCCAAAAATCTTGAAACATCATGCTAGGGCTTATTTTTTGGTTAGATCCTATTTTCAGACAAACATGTTGCTTACCTACATAGTTTGTAAGGCCGAAAAAACACAGACCTCCATCCAGTTTGATTAGCTATCGAGTAGTTCCTGAAGAAGGCAAAAAAAAAAACATGAGGTAGAAGCCAATTGTCTTCATTTGAGGGGAAAAATTTCTTCCCAACTCTAATGTGGCAATCAGAATAAATCCCTGGATCAACTACCCTTCTCCAGAATCCTAGTCTCTGAAACTTGTTAAATTATTGCATCCAGACCCTTTTTTAAAGTACAAAAAAAAAAGTATTAAAAGTTCAAATCACCCCCCTTTCCCCATTTTACAAATATAGAATCATTAAAATAATAAAAAAGTTACACATATTTGGTATCGCCGGTCCGAAAAAGTACCAGATCTATAAAATATAACATCATTTAATCCCGTACGCTGAACACCGTAGAAATAAAAAAAATTCAAAACGCCAAAATTGCGTTTTTTGGTCATTTTACGTCACTCAAAAAATGTAATAAAAAATGATCAAAAAAGTCGCATGCATTCCAAACTGCTAGCGATAAAAATTACACTTCAGCCCGCAAAAAACCCCCCCACTGATGTCCGTAGGTGTTAGTACGAAAAAGTTATTGGGTCGCACAAATGGCGCCGTGGCGCAAATTTCAAAATAGAAAATGTTGGGAATTTTTTTACGGTGCCAAAACGGAAACCTACATGTTTGGTATTTCCGGATGCATAACAACCTGTAGAATACAGATAACACATTATATTTACCGAAGATTAAACGCCGTAAAAGCAAAACACCCAGAAACATGGCAAAAATATGGGTTTTTTTCACAATTTGTCCCACTTGGAATTTTTTTTCAGTTTCCCAGTATATTATATAGTATAGTGAATAACACCATTAGAAAGTACATCTTGTCTCGCAAAATCAAAGCCCTCATGTGTCTATGTAGGTAGAAAAATAAAAAAGTTATGGCTTTCAGAAGGCGAGGAGGGAAAAAAAAAATGTGTCACCAAAAAAAAAAAAAAAAACGCCGGGTCCTTAAGGGGTTAAACTAAATCTCACTAATACTGAACTTCTTGCCATCCGGCCGTCTACTAACCGACCCCCACCCTGCTATTTCTGTTTCAATGTGTGGTACCACCAAAATTCTTAGGCGGCAAACCCGCTATCTTGGGGTTATACTAGATTTTGATCTGTCCTTCACTCCCTACATCCAATCTCTTGCCCACTCCTGTCACCTGCACCTTAAGAACATCTCCAGAATCCGTCCATTTCTCACTGTGGAAACAACTCAAACCGTATTGTTGCTCTTATTCTTTCTCGTCTTGACTACTGTAACTCCCTGCTTATTGTTCTCCCTCTCTGTAAACTCTCCCCTCTTCAATCTGTCCTGAATGCAGCAGCCAGGCTCATCTTTCATCTTTCCATCCACTATACTGGTGCCTCTACCCTGTGTCAGTCACTGCACTGGTTGCACATCCATTACAGGATATAATATAAACTCCTCACTATCACCCATAAAGCTCTCCACAGTGCTGCACCCCCTACATCTCCTCCCTAATCTCTGTTTACCACCCCACCCACTCTCTCCGCTCTGCTACTGATCTGAGATTACACGCCTCAGTCATTCAAACCTTCCATGCCCGTATCTAAGATTTTTCACATGCTGCACCAGTTCTCTGGAAGAAGCTACTCTGTATGATCAGGCACACTCACAACCCTCACAGTTTTAAGTGCGCCCTGAGAATACATCTTCTTAGGCAATCCCTAATTGCTAACCCCTCACTTCGTTACTCCCTGCACTTGGGCACTCAAAGGCACGTACCTGTATATAGATGTACAGTCTGGGTGGCAGACTCAACCACTTTTTATGTTAACTCCCCTTTATTTATGTAACATGGCTGGACCAATATGTAAACTGAGCACTTCTCACCCTTCGTCCCACCCATATATCCTTATAGATTGTAAGCTCATGCGAGCAGGGCCCTCACACCTTCTGTCTGATCTGTAAGTAGCTTTTTACTGTGTCTGGTTTGTCTGTACTTATACCCCCTAGATTGTAAAGTGCTGAGGAATATGTTGTTGCTGTATAAAGATTATTATTTTTACATAATGGTTTCCACAATGTTTCCATCATCGATCTCAGCCACTTCAGATGGTTCTTGTTCACACATAGTATGTCACAATGTGACGTCCTATAATAATTTATGCAGTGATATATCACATGAATGTCAGATCATTATACGATTTCAGGATCAACCACACAGAATCAAGTAGGAAGTACCTATCTCTGGTATTGTTTATCTCAGGACAAGGGATTAGACAAATATTCAACTTGGGATCAACCTTTTCAGCAAGAAAATTACTGAATCAACTAGCAAGGATTAAATAAGAAATCAGGATAAAACATTTTACTATTCCCAAATGGAAGCATGTACTTGGTATTGTAACTAGCCTAGACTTTTTCCTTCATTAAGGGCTTTCATTAAATACATGTTAGAATTAGAGAATGAGACATTCCATCAATATGAAATTGGTGGATGTGAGAGCAATCCTGAGAACAAGGCATCCAGGACATCGTTCTCTCTACTGAAATTAATTGCTCAGACAGAGCTACAAACACATGGTATAAGTGATTTCATGTGGCAAATGATCACAATAATAAACCTAGCCAGCTTGTGGTATGGTGTGGTATAATATTAGTATCAGTAGAAAAGATAATTTGCTCTATTAAAGGGGTTGTCCAATGAAAAAATAAATAAAATTAAAAAAATTCTAAATAAAATCCCCCTTTCCCAAAGTTATAAAGATATAGTTATAATAAGTTCATTAAATGTTCTGTGGGCTTTGTGCAGTTCTGCATTGGCTGTTTGACAGTAGTTCTGGATGTCTCAACACATACAAAGCCGCTCTTTATTAAGCTCAGGAGATTAGGAGGAAACAGGGGACATACTGTACACTGAGAAGGGTTGGATGGAAGATAGACAAAGCATAGCAAGGAATTCTGGGGTTTGAAATTTTACAGAGGAAAGAAAAGCACATATAAAACAGAAAAAGAAAAAAATAGTATCTGCCAGCACAAAATCCTTATGTTAAAAAATCTCATAGCTTTATTGTAGCATAGTAAAAATGAAAATTCAGATCATAGAAACAGAGGAAAAGGAACTTACAACATTCACATATAATACTCTGGAAACACAATTAGCCAACGTGATTTGAACTATGCGAGTTCTTAGTCATGACTTGATTAAGAACTCATACAGTTTGAAATGCATTGGTTAATTGGCAAGTTGTTACCATGACAGAGGCAAGTCTAATGAAGGATTCCATAGCTTGCCATGTCACTGCTCCTATTACTTCTCGCCTTAGGCAGAAAGTAATAGGAGCGCCATCTTGATACAACCTTCTGTATTATATGTATAGAATGCTGAAGTGTATGCATGCAACTGTACTCTATAGTCATCAAGTACACTGATACTCAAGTATCAGTGTGAAAATAAAAAAAATGTTTTAAAAATAAAAAATAAAATACAAATTATTAAAAGTTTAAGACACTCCCTTTTGCCATTAAAAATTTTTTTTAAAAAGCACCATAGATGAATAAAAATATCCTGCATCAAAACTGCAATTTTTTGGTCATTTCATATCTCCAGAAAAAATTTATAAAAAGTGATCAAAAAGCTACTTACATCCCAAAATAGTCCCGTACGTCCAAAGGTGAAAAAACAAAAAAGGTATGGCGCTGCAGTGCAAAGTTAAAAAATAGATAATGTTTTTATTTATTTTTTTAAAGTACTAGAAGATAACTGACCTGTTGATGAGCAGAGGGATGAGGTAAACTCCACCTTAAATGTTTCTTGTCTAACCCAGGAAGAAGTGCGGCTCCGCCTTAAGATTAAGTTAGAGAAATCCCCAGGTACTGATGGTATACACTCCCGTGTCCTAAGGGAGTTAATATCATATACCCCTTTTTAATATCTATTTTAATATTTATGGACTATATAGTTACAGGGTATGTTCCAAACGATTGGCACATAGCAAATTTAGTGCAATATTCCAAAAGGGGTCAAAAAGTGATCCTGGAAACTACAGGCCGGTAAGCTTAACCTCTGTTGTAGGTAAAATGTTTAAAGGTTTTCTAAGAGATGCTATCCTGGATTAAATAAATGTAGAACGCCGTTCCAGCATGGGTTTATGAAGGATTGGTCCTGTCAAACTAATCTCATCAGCTTCTAGGAGGAGGTCAGTTCTAGACTGGATCGTGGTGAGGCATTGGATGTCACATACCTGGATTTTTCTAAAGAACTTAAAATTCTGCCACATAGAAAGTTCATAAGTAAAATGAGAATGCTTGGGTTGGGGGAAAATTGGGTAAATAACTGGGTCAGTGATAGAAAACAAAGGGTGGTGATTAATGGTACATACTAAGACTGGAACCCTGTTAATAGTGGGGTACCACAGAGGTTAGTGTTGGGCCCTATTCTTTTTAACATACTTATTAATGACCTTACAGAAACATTGCATAGTAGAATATCAATATTTGCAGATGATGTTAAACTGTGTAAAGCAACTAACACAATAGAGAATAATGTTCTATTACAAAGGGATTTGGATACATTGGAACCCGGGGCAGAAAAGTGACAGATAAGGTATATGCACATGGGAAGGAAAAATCCATTCCATGATTACTTGTTACATGGAAAAACTCTGGGTGAAAGTGACATGGAGAAGGACTTGGGAATCTTAGTGGACAGTAAACATAACTGTAGCAGCCAGTGTCAGGCAGCAGCTGCCAAGGCAAATAGGATTATGAGGTGTATTAAAAGGGGCATAGATGCACCCGATGAGAACATTATTCTCCCATTATACAAGTCACTGGTCACACCACACATGGAATATTGTGTACAGGTTTGGGCACCAGTGCATAAGAAAGAAGTTTTAGAGCTTAAACAAGTTCAGAGGCGGGCAACAAAAATAATAAAAGGACTGGGTGGACTACAATACCCAGAAAGATTAGCAAAATTATGATTATTTAGTTTAGAGAAAAGAGGGCTTTGGGGGGACATAATAAATTTGTATAAATACATCAGGTGCCAATATAGAGATCTCTGCCATGATCCATTTGTATCTAGGACAACAGGGCATCCTCTAAGTCTAGAGGAAAGCAGGTTTCTAAATAAACATAGAAAGGGATTCTTTACTGTAAGAGCAGTGAGACTGTGGAACTCTCTGTCAGATTAACTCGTCATGGTAAATTCAATAACATAATTCAAAAAGGGTCTGGATGCATTTCTACAGTGTAATAATATAATAAGTTATAGTGACTAGGATTCTGGAGAGGGGTCGTTGATCCAGGGATTTATTCTGATTGTCAGATAGAAGTCGGATTTTTTTTCCCCCTAAAATGAGGACAATTGGCTTCTACCTCATGGGGGTTTTTGCCTTCCTCTGGATCAACAATATATGACAATAGGCTGAACTGGTTGGATGTCTTGTCTTTCTTCATCCTTACAAACTATGTAACCTGCAGAATACAGATAACACATGATTTATACCAAAGATCAAACACCATAAAAACAAACCAGCGTAAAAAAGAGCGTAAGAAAGAGGACGGATTTGGCTCTCGAAATGTCGCACGCAGATTTGTGGTCAGCCCTTGTTAGGCTGTTACACATGGACTGACTATGAACTTTGTGAAGCTGGTGCTTCCAGCAATCAAGCATCGTACAGACTGTTTATTCTTACCTTTTTGAAACTGCTAGATGCATAAGGTATTATACATATTTCTGAAGAAAATGTGGGTCTGTTTCAAAGAATACAAGCTTTATTATGGAGTAGTCAAGGGACTTCTAAAGGTTGCCTTACTTAAGATATTGTCGGTTTATGTGTTTGAGATTCTTCTTGGTAAATATGCAAATGGTACTTAATCATTAAAATACAAACCATTTCTCACACAAAGCAAAACAAGTAAGATTCTGCTGGGTTTAATAGACATGAAAAAATAAAACATTTTGTTCACAAGTACACAGTAATGGAGAAGCCACAAGCATACAGTAACAGTAACATCATAAAATGAGGTGATGTGCACTTCCCGTCTACCCACTTGGTCAAGGAACAGTAATAGTGACTTTATATGTAAATTAGCATCTTTGTGAACTATCCTACTGCATGACATTGAGTAGAATAAGGTGAGACCCAGTAAAGCCAAGTAGTATTTTAAAACACTGGGACACTGAGACCACTCAGGAAGTTAATCTGTGTGCTCCACTGAGACCTATAATCTCATGTTTAACAGAAGAGCTCATGCTATCAGTGCTCAAATAAGGAACACAAAGACTACAATTACCACAATGCATTGCATTATGAGTGCTGATGATCAAGGGTAGACATTTCATGGGACAGATGTGAAACCTTCAGTAGTTTTCATTTATAGAAGTGAATTCTCAAGCTGATTAAACTTCCCAGTAAGTCACTTTAAAACCTGCCTCCTGAGTAAGTTCCTTGTGTCTATCATGTCTGCACACAGTGTGTACATAATGGGAAAGCAGCAGATGTCACAGTGTGAGGTAGGTATGGAGGGAATGGACAAAAGGTTTACCTATATAATAGCACATTGCCGCATCCCTCCCATTAATTGGCTTGTATCAGCTGCTTTTTTCCAACTTTCCCCAAGTTCTTCTTTCTACTTTAAACTACATACAACTCACTGCAAGCCTCTACTGATGAAGCCTGCAGGGTAGCTGTAATGTAACATCAGATGGCTACAGGTGGACTAAGCATGTTCTCAAAACCTAAAGGGGCATGCTTATTAAGAAAGTCTTAAATGAAAGTATGTTAGAGTAAACTGTGTCCAATGTATTGAGAGACGCACGCCTAATTAATTTAGAGCCTCCCGGACTGTCTTTTACTCATTACCAGGCGTAGATATGCACTGCTTTTGCATGAACAATAAATTTGTTGGTTACGCATTTTCTCACTAAACGTTTCCAAATTTTTTGCCGCTTTTCAAAACTGGCAAGAGTTTAAAGAAGTCACATAATATAGCGCCCCAAAAAACTGGTGGAAATGGTTTAATAAATTCCCCTAAGGTGTTTTGACTGCTTTAGGAGCCGCTCACACAACCTGTTTGGACTATGTTTGCTCTATTTGTCAAATGTACACACTTTCTGCGCTTCTGTATCCAGCATATAAAATGTATACCGCCAGGAAATAAAGCAAATCAGAGACCAAATCGGGCCATGTTTGCTGCTTTGATTTCTATGGGCCACCTGCGGCTCTCGCAGTATCTATCGTTTTCATGATATCCTAACAGATACCAACGATAGATGGCATAATGTCATGTGAATGGCTCCTCAGACTCCGCAAACTATTAGCCCCCTTACTATTATGTCTTTTCTCCCATAGTTTGGCAGTGACACTCCTTTCTTGTAGGTGTGATGCCTATGGAGGAAAAGAAACTAGCTTCCTACAATGACTTCTGACAACTATGTAATGTATACTTCAGAAAACCAATAAGATTTCTGTCAAAGATCATGCTTTGTGGTACTCTGTAGCAAAACTTTTGAACATTTATCCTGTACATCTCTATATAGTGTGTGCTGGCGATTAAGGCATTTTTATTTTTTTTTTATTTTAATCCTTTAGCGTCCCTTGTTTACTTGTGTGGCTCCCCTGAAGTCTCTTGGGAGGTTGAGATTCATCAAAGCTGGATCATCTAAAATGTCACAATACATGTACTTCATGCATAAACTTTGAAACTCTACATAAACCCTGTTTTTTGACATTACAGAATTTTATAGAATGATTGTATGGTGTCTTGGTGTAGAATAGCAGAACGCCATGTGAAGTTAACACTTCCTAATCTCAAAAGCATGATGCCAGCATAATATGTGTTCCAAACAGTGCAAAGGAGGAGGTTTGTTGGGGCATTTAAACCCCTCCTAAAACAGGAACCCCCATGACAGCAGACGGTCAGGTGTGTTGTAAAGTACAGCTGAGACTGTAGACCTACAGCATCAGCAATATCAGTACACAACATAGTTTATCAGTTTACACATATGCAGCATATTTTTAGCTCTAGGCACGCATTCAGCAACTTTTCATTAAATTGCAAAACTCAAAAAATGTCTTAATGTGTTAACATTTTCTAACATCATGGCCATTAAAACTCTTCTAGGTGCCTGCTCACGCACAATAATAACACTTGTAGCAGTTTCTACACATAAAGCTTTTTCTTCACAACACCACACAACACACACACACACACACACCACACACACACCACACACACACACACACACACACACACACACACACACACACACACACACACACACACACACACACACACACACACACACACATCTAACACTCTGCATGCATACATAATGTGAAGCTGGATAAAAATGCACTCAGGAGAAGAAAGGCAGCAGCACATCCCAAGATTATCCATCCATATAAGGCAATAGGATTCACTTTTAAAGATGGTATATGCAAAACGAAAGGAACCAATTATAACAATACAAATATATAGAGTATAAAGGTATTTAAAAGAAGGAAATTGAGAAGGACCTGACGCACAATAATATACTTTTTTAAGAAAATCTCACTGAAAACACCATATTTATAACTATAGTTAATTGATGTATCTGAATCTATATACAAGCGAGAGGTCATTTTTAACATACAGTTGTAAATTATTCTCATTTTACGGCATACATATCCAGTACCAGTAGATTTCCAATAGATAGAAGGATGTTTGTGAGCAACATGCCCCAAAAAACATGGATTGATACAAATAACTGATGTATATGTACAGTTGTACATAAGTATATATTAAGAATATATGTTACTAAAGCCTGTTCGGAACCTCTGTTACAGAGGTGGAGCTGGACCTGTTTTACAACGGACACCAGCAGCGCCCATGGGAAAACCATTGACTACAATAGTGTCTGCCAGGTTTCTGGTGCAAGGTCCATTATTGAAAGGAAAAATTGGAGCAGCATGCTAAACCTCAGACACGGATGTGAAACTAGCCTATAAAGAAAAAATATGGATATTGCTTGGAACAGGTCCACATTTTTCTTTGGTCGTCATGGATTAAACATAAATTAAGGGGCAGCAATGTACAAAAAATTTATATATTTTTCAGTGTGAAAAATCATCCCATGTTGTGTTTATATTGTAGTATATGGTCTCTTTAACAACTCGCATCACTGCTTGTAATGTTGATTTGGTCAATGATAAATTGGCATGCATAAATTAAGCAAGTCATAGAAATTATCACTAAATACGTATGTCTTTTCACCCTCAAACTCTCCTGACTCCACCATAATAGTAACCATATGGGTTAGGCCTGGTTTACATTTGTGTTGTAGGCGACTTTGGAACCTCCATTGCAGAAGCTTTGACAGGCCCAATAAATAACAGAAATGAAGAGCACTTTACTGACACCATTGACTACAATGGGGTCCATTGGGTTTCTGTACAGGTAGTCAACATTTTATGAGAAAAAATGTGCTGCATTTTTACAGAATCTGCACTGGAGGTTCTGAATGGAATATAATGCATGTGGAACATGAAGGCTGTAATATATCCCTCTATATACAGTGGACTTTGTCTCCCATTATAAAAAAAATGCATGCCCTGCTGTATATTTTTTTTTACTCTGTACCTTTGTATTTAGCTACCTAGACTGCTGTAAACTGAGGATTATTTAATACATTTGTTATGCTTTTTTAGCTGTAAAATAGATTTAATAAAGTTATTTACATAGTTAGTATTTTAGTTTATATATCTATGTATAGTATTGAGTATATAAATGATACCTCTGTCAATAAATATTATAGTACTGTTTATAGTTTTATAACTTATACACAGTGTTGAAGTGCTGAATTAGAAGCACTTGTTTTCTGTCATTTTTATTATTTATTTTGCTATCCCAGTATAGATATACTTTACATGTATTTTTTGCTGACATTTATTGCCAGTCTTTAAACAGTGAAGTTAAAAGTCGTATGCATAATGCATATTCTTTCATCTCTATCTTCCCTTCTTGTTCCTTTTCTTGGTTTATACCACCTTTAGAGGATTAATTATACTATAGCATTGTATGGATGGTTTCTATAAATTTAGCAAGGCAGCATGCACTAATCAAGCAAATTATCATATAATAACACCATAACTTCCATTTTGCATTCATCTTCCAGTCAAAATAAGTAGCTTACACACCTTCCTGCTACTTTTACACGCCACATGCTACTTTTCACACACTTAGCATTTTGCAGTAATCAAAATCTGACCATTTAGTGCACACTTAGGGCCGCATGTATTAAAACTGTCGAGGTCTAAAATTAATTTTGTTGCCCATAGCAACCAATCAGAGCGCCCATTTCATTTTTCCAGAGCACTATGTGAAATGAATGGGACACTCTGATTGATTGCTATGGGCAACAATATGAATTTTAGACCTAGACAGTTTTCATACATGTGGCCCTTACTGTTGTACTGGATTGTACATATCCATTCAAATAAAATGAATGCTATTTAACCCCTTCAACAATTAAAACTAACCATCCTAGGAAATGTGCCATGCCAGGAGGTCATTATATTCTGGCCTTGATGACGGATTCCAAACCTTTAAGGGTGCGATTACATATGTTCATTGATCTGGCATAGTTTCCTTCCAGCATGGTTGTCCTGCATTAAAAAAAAATCTATAAACCCAGCTTCTGTGCTACAACTTCGGTGGTGTTACATATAACATCCCATAGTTCTTATTGGTTCATGGCTAATGTATGTCATAATAAGGTTTGAGTCGAAATACTCCACTTTTTCAGCAGCTGTATGTTTGGAAATTCAGGTCTCTCTCAGCCGACTGAATCAGTGTTTTACGTGGAGTGATACAATGTCTGATTTTAGACTACTTTTGTGAGTATAAGGCCTCGTTCACACGGCTTATTCTGGGACTGATTCCAGCCGTACTGTGGATTCCGTCTCTTCTCCCCGGTCGGTGAATACGCAAGGGGGGAGAAAGTGACATGCACATTATTTACGGCGTGTACGCGCTGTGAATAATGAGTGTCTATGGGGCCGGCGAGCTACCGGCTCCCCCACCCCACCCCCTCTGCACGGCAGCCAACGTAATTGCGGGGCGAAATCCGTCCCCGCAATTACGTCGGCAATAAGCCGTGTGAACATTGCCTAAGGGTACGTTCAGTAAGCATGGAATTCCGACGAGGAAACAATGCTGACTGTCTGAGGCAGATTTTCTGCATCCTATATTTAGTATACTTAGTATTGTCAATTCTTTGTAGGCGCTTGCAGTACGTGCCGAAATTACTGTGCTAAAAACTATACTATGTACTAAAAACAATGCTGATTTTAATTTAAACTGGTTTACCGCCGGATTAGATACTGATTCTGAGACAGATGCAGTGCTGAATCTGCCCTCATAATCACCGTCCAAATACGCTGTGTGAATGTACCCTAGATAAACAATGTTTTGTTTTTTCAAAATGTTTTTATTGCAGTTTTATCAATAAACAAACAATTGACAAACAAAGCTTGGTCTGGGTCTATTCATTTTGTTCAGTATAGATACAGTTGGCTTTCTTTTAACAACAAGCAAGATTACATTGTTTGCAATTCTCATTTTCAATACTCGTCTAGTTTCTCTGTTTGTGTAGTCCTTAGGGAGTGTCCCCACTGCACAGTTTTTCAGCCGGTTTGCGGTTTTTCAGATCGCCTGAAAAACCGGCCGAAAATGAGCACAATGGTGCTCTATGGAAAACCCGTGCAGCGGTCCCCACTGCACGGGTTTTCCGTCGGGCGGTTTTGCCGCCGGCGGAAAAACATTATAGAAGCACAATCTTCCGTCCGGTTTTCAGACGGAATCTGTGCTTCTCAATGTGAAGGTGGAGGGCTTTTCTCCACTCATCGCGGAGAAAAGCCGTCCCCAACCTCCCCACGCGTGGCCGCAAAACAGGACAAATACCGACCGGTTTATTTGTCCTATGCCGTGGGGATGCGCCCTTAGAGTTTACTCTTTTTTCTTGACCAATATAATACCATTACAAAAGAACTCTGAGAACGGAGAGCAAGAAGGGGAGGAGAAAGAAAAAAGAAGGAGAAAGCAAATAAAGGAGGAAAGGGAAGGCGTGGCTGGAAAAAAAAAGAAAAAAGGGGGAGTTTCGAAAAGGGGCAGTTAGGATTAGGTGATACTTCTATACAACTCTGACTGATACTCTCTGTTGGTGGGACCAAGCTTCTAAAACAAAAACCTCTAAACCTGTAATTCAAATGTACAATCTCTATGGAGCTAATACAGCATGAATGTTTATACACTCTGTAATCAATAATTCTAATGCCGACTCAAGTTGATCCAATGTTTTTTTTTCTTTTTGACGGCCTTTTAAACCTGTTATTGTCTTCCTTTTTTCTTCCCTTTTCTTCCTCTCTTTCTTCATGGCATGTGGGACCTCCGTCAACCTCCCCTTTGAAAATTAATTCTATAGCACAACCAGTGGCTTTCCTGCTAATATCTGTTTCTGATACCACAACATCAATTGGAAGCATTGCTTGATTGATTGTTTAATGTGAGGTGGGAGAAAATCAATAAAACTCTCCGAACACTCAAAAAATTTCTCAACTTGTAGCTCTTTATCTAATGATGCCTCCACCCAATCCAGTAAACAAGGTTTTTTAACATATTGAGTCTTTTAAGGCCATTTATACATAGCACTATTTTTCGGTCGGATTTTGAAGCGGATTCAGTATTTAGAATCCGCAAAAATCCAACTGTAAACCATCCCTATAGACCGCAATAGAACATCTGAGCCGTAATCTACACAGCTCGGATTTTCTGTTGTCGGATTTCTAAACCACCAGTTTATTGAACATGTTCTATAATCCGCCACATCACGGCAGATACTACTACATGTCAATGTATTAGGGAGAGCCGAAATCTGAAAACCAACTGTAAAACCTGCAACAAAAACAGCGGTATGGTGATGTTGAAATACCGTCGGATTTACGGTGGCATTTTAACATTTCTGTATAGACATAACCTAATAGTCTGCACTGTGCTGTTTTGGTTGTTTCCTTTATAGAGTTGTATTCTTGGAAAGAGATCTGAATTCCCAAACATATAGCTGCTGGAAGAGTGAAGTATTTGGACTCAAACCTATCCCATGCATCAGTTACAAAACATTAAGAACTATGGGATGTTATGTGTATCACGACGGATTTTAGAGCACAGAAGCTCTGTTTATAGTTTTTATTGCATTTACAATTTGGGACCAATCATATTAGCATCTGTAGCTCCATTAGTATTGGAGGATTGTAGCATATACTTTTTCATGTTTGGCATTAAAAAAATCTATATCCAGCATTTCAGTTCAGTAAAAGCACTGCGCCCCATTTCAACTTTTCGACGTATCAAAGCGGATGCCAAGTGCAAGGCATCCAGCTTTCGCAATCCTGGATTCCCATCAGACATATCCCTGAATCACAAGACATATGTGAATTAACTCTTAAGGGTATGTTCACACAGCGTGTTGGATCCGTTTTGGATCCGAAAAATCCATTCAAAAGCGCTGCGTAAATTGCATCCAACACTCAGGTGCGTGTTTTGGATGCGTTTTTGCTGCAGCAGGATGGCATCCTATAGTTTTAAATAGGGCGCCTGCCGCATGAAACAGATCAAGAACTGACATGTCAATGCGAGAGATGCATCACAAAGATGCATGTAAGCACACACCGGCGATCAATCTGAACACCAATGTGTGTTTTACATTGAAAGCACTGTAAATCACACTGCACATTGTTAGATGCATGTTTGGGTCTTTTTACGGTCCAAAACACGGATCCAAACACGCATCTAAAAACGTATCCAAAAACAGTCAACACGCCGTGTGAACATACCCTAAGAAAGTAATAAATGGTCAAAGTAAAGTAAGATATGGGTTAATATAACCAGTACTAATCTGTCGGAACCTTAAAGCGGTTTTCCATTTTTAGAAAAAGCTTGTCATCCATTCCAGGAGGTACTATGGTAGAAAAAAAAAACCAATTCTCCTTTTATATTAACTCCATTTCAGCACTGCCATCGCTCCCTCTGCTCCTGGGTGATAAGTTCACATTCATTGGTCATATGACCCTGCAGCCCTACACAGGCCTCGGCATCTTTTCCTGCAGGAACAGCGCATGGCCCTTGAAGTCTGTAACTTGCTGCAGCTTTACATGACTACTGATCATGATGTCATCCGCGGATGCACTAGGACTGGTGGCGGCGCTGGAATCGAGTGAGTTTTCAACGTAAGTTTTTTTTTGTCTATTTTAAAACCTTATGGAAATGGAAACCTTCTTTGAAGGGGTTGTCTGGAACTTACAAAAGCTTGTTTGTCTGCTGGGGTATGATAACAAATAGAAAAAAAGAAGTATACTCACCTTTATGATGCACAGAAACATGACCACTCTGACCTGTGATTGGCTGCACATAGCATGTGAACAATGGACGTTCACTGGGCGGCCGTGATGTACGTGCCGGCCGCCGGGACAGAACAGGAGCATCACGGAGGTGAGTATACTTTTTTTTTTCTATTTCTGATCATGCTCCAGCAGACCAAGAAGCTTTTTTAAGTCCCTGACAACCCCTTTCATCATTAATATTGCAGGAGAGATTCAAGGAAGACACAAGCCATGTCTTCTATGTATTTTCTGATGCATATATTATAAACAACAATCGTCAGATCACCAGGTACCTCTGTCACTATAATTTATTATCTTGACTAGACAACTGAAAAAATAAAAAAATAAAAAAATAAAAATTAAGTGTAAAATGTAAAATTAAGTGTAAAATCAAACCTGTATCCCTATCTTTGCAACATGCTGACATATCAGCTAGGTGAAAGCAGGCTTGTTTAAAAGCTAAGGGGGACATGTATGAACACTGTCTTGGTCTAAGACTTTCTTTGTTGCCCATAACAACCAATCAGCGATCCCCTTTAATTTTTTCAGAGCACTATATGAAATGAAAAGGGAGCTTTGATTGGTTGCTATGGACAACAAGTACAGTCTTAGACCAAGACAGTTTACATACATGTGGCCCTAAGGGCTTGTTCACACGGAGTTTACACTCCATGTTACAAGCGCTTTTATGATCCGTCTTGGGGTCCACACTTTCGGTCCCCAAGACGGATCTGACAATTAGCAGTGAGATTATCACTGCTGTCTATGACGAACACGGAGCGACGTTCACATGACAGATCGCCGCTGCGTGTTTAAAAAGCGAAGCTCAGTTCCGTCTTGAAAAGAATTGCATGTCAATTCTTTTCAAGACTGAGCTGAGCTGCGCTTTTGAAACACGCAGCGGCGATCTGTCATGTGAACGTCGCTCCGTGTTCGTCATAGACAGCAGTGATAATCTCACTGCTAATTGTCAGATCCGTCTTGGGGACCGAAAGTGTGGACCCAAGACGGATCATAAAAGCGCTTGTAACATGGAGTGTAATCTCCGTGTGAACAAGCCCTAAGTGTGTTTTCTTGCTGTTGTTGCAAAAGTTGAAAGAGGACTTGTGAAGGGTTAAAATGCATTCATTAGTATTTATTCATAATATTTGTTAAGATATGACTTTTTTACACAATAGCAGCAAACAGCATCAAATTCTTGCATCACACATCCCGCACAGTATTACATCTTAGTATGGTGCAAGAATATTATTACCCTATTATTATTATTTCATCTTATTTATTGTTTTACAGGGGAAGTTCGATGAAATACTGAATTTTGGTTTTCTTTAGAACAAGTGAGATAACACTACTCTCACTTCAAATAATCAAGGTTTTAGAATTTGCCATGTTACGTAGTGGCCTTGAGCAGTTAAACTAGCAGGGCTGAATGCCTAAAAAGACATCCGTGGTAAAACATTATTTCTAAAGTGCCAATCAAACTCCAAGTTGTGACTCTTGTCACTATTACTATACTACCACAATTCCAAAAAGTAGGGATGCTGTGTTAAGTGTAAGGCTATGTTCACACGGTGTAATTGCAGCGCCGCGTATCTGTGCTTTAATACGGGTGAGATGCGTGCTGCAATTACGGTAATCCATAGTTCTCATACGTCTCCTCTCCCCGCTCGTACAATACGATCGTATTGTACGCGTGATGAGATAAGTGACATGTCACTTATTCGTGGCGCGAGTAATGCATGGAGCTGACAGGCTGCCGCCCCCCCCACGCCACGGGAGTACGCGCTACTCAGCGCGAGCTCCCGAAGCACGCGATGTACTGCGACGCGTACTGTACGCGCCGCAGTACTACATCGTGTGAACATAGCCTAAGAAAACAAGAAGCCATCATTTGGAAATCTCTTATTGTTATATTTTAATCATCACAGAACATAAGTCAGAAGTTGAAAGCTAGACATTTTTTCATTTCATTTAAAAAAAAACTAAACTCGTTTAGGAATGATGGTAGAAACATTCAAGGAACAAGGCGAATGGTTAATGCTTGTGCATGGTGGAAAGGAATTAAAAATAGGCATGATTCAGTCATGCAAATTACTGCAGGAATACTTCAAGAAATCACTGTCTGTGAACACAGTTTGCCACACAAATCCAAGTTAAAGCTCTATTATGCAAAGAAGTAGTCATAGCAGCACAATCCAGAAAAAAAGCAAATGGAAAACTGCTCTGTGGTCAGATTTAAAATTTGAAATTCTTTATGAAACCATGGATGCAGACACCCAAGAGAGGGGCCATCCGGATTGTTATTAGCACACAGCTCAGAAGCCTGCATATGTGATGGTACTGGGTTGCATCAGTGCCTATGGCATGGGCAGCTTACACACTGGAAAGGCACTATCAATGTTGAGGTTTTGAAAACATCATACGCTCCCATCTAAATGTCTCTTTCAGGAAAGGCCTTGCATATTTCAGCGAGAAAATGCTAAACCACAATTTGTATCCATCACAAGAGCTTCACAGAAGAAGAGAATGGGTTCTGAACTGGCATGCCTGCAGTCTAGACCTTTCACTAATAGAAACCATTTGCACATTATGAAACCCAAAAAATGGCAAAGCAGACCCAGGACAACATTTCTCTCCCAAACCTCCAGCAATTAGCGTCCTTGTTTCCCAAACATTTACAGATTGTCGTAAAAGGAATAGGTGATGCTACCCAATGCTAGACATGGCCTTGTCAAATCTTTTTTGAGATGTTTTGTTGCCATCAATTTCTAAATGAGTAAATGTTTTTAAATGACATGAAAAAATGTCTACTTTTAACTTCTGATATGTGTTCTATGCTCTGCTGTGAAAAAAATATGGCTGAGATTTCCAAATCATTGCGTTGCATATTGTTCTCTTTACACTTTACAATGCATCCCAACTTTTTGGGAATTGAGGTTGTCCAATATGAAGTTATTGGAATCAGTATCTTTTTAGATGGGAGTGTAAGGCTATGTTCACACCGCTTATTTTGTGGCGTACTGCGCTCTAATACGAGCGAAATGCGCCCCAATCATTACGGTAATCCATAGAGAACTATTGATTACGCCTCCTCTCCCTGCTTGTACAATACGATTGTATTGTACGCGCGGAGAGATAACTGACATGACAGTCTATGGGGCCGGCGAGCTGCCGGCCCCCCCGCGCCGTGGGAGTGCGCGCCAATCAGTGCGACTCCCCGAACACCCGGCGTAATTGCGGGTCGTACTGTACGCCCTGCAATTAAGCCGTGTGAACATACCTTTATAAGAAGCTCCTTCTCCTGTGCCAGGCACTGATTAACTGCCATGTAGCGCTCTTTTTCACTTTAGGAAAAGGTTTTTCACTTACCTTAGAGGCTGCAGACCTTCTGATAAAAAGAATGAGAGAATTTCATATCAATTGGTTTATAATAGCTAACACAAGGCTCTGTGTTTTTTATCAAAAAGAGGTTCTGTAGCAGCCGAGGTGTGTATTATAAAGCATATGCTAAATCCTATAAGTTATAAAGAACACTAGTCACTTCAGACTTCCATTTCCTGCATAAATACAATCATTCTGCAGCCTAATAATTTGTTATGGTCATGGATCTCCCCTGTGATGGTTATCATACTTAATATTTAGGGTAAGGGATACATTATCAGATTAAAGGGGTTGTCTCGCTTCAATGATTCACCTTATCTCAGTCCTGTTTTCTTGGTTTCATTTTGAATTCAGGGGCGTGTTTACTGGCTTCTACTAGGCTGCAGTAGAAGCCAGGTCTGTAGCTATAGCAACCAGTGCTGGCAGCCTATCATTATAGATCGAACAGGTCTATAGCTATAGTGATCTGAGGAGCTGATGCAGCCCATGTAAGAGGGGATATCTAGGAATAGGTAGGAAACTATTAATGGACATATATTGCAAAGTGACTTGTTTTTGCAAGATCTTTAACATAAACAGTAATCCTTGTAGTGAGAAAACCCCTTTAAGTACAAATTTTCTGCTGGCGATGTATCACATTAAAGTTATAATACAACATGAACACTGACATGGCACAGCTAAAGGCAAGGCCGGTCTAGAAGGTAGTAAACTTTGATAAACTAAAAGCGACCACATACATAAAATGGCTGTCCAACAAACCTACCTGTTATTAAAGAATGGTAGGTAAAGATTAGCAGCAATTCTTTTGCCACCTACTGCAATGGAAACACAAGGATTGGAGGGATAAAATCTATCCTGTCCAACTGCCATGCAAACCTGAAATAGGACCTGGGGTCGTTCCTGACATGTCCATTTTAGTAATTCCTTGTGTTCTCTGTGAGATAACAATTCTGGAGCATCTTCTCTTATAACTGTTTTGTTCTGATCCTCTGGTAATCCTCCTACAAATGTATTACCGAATCAGTCAGCTGGATGTTACCATTCCAGTGCATAAAGCAGTTTGTCCCTGCACTCAATGGGCCTTATGTATGAAAACTGTCTAGCCATAAGACTTTCTTTGCTGCCCATAGAAACCAGAACTCAGCTTTCATTTTAGGTAGTACTCTGTAAAAATAAACGCTGAGCTATTTTTGGTTGCTATGGGCAACAAAGACAGTCTTACGGCTAGAATGTTTTCATACATAAGGCCCAACGACTTTGTCAGCACTGACTGGACAATGTCAGACCATGCAGAGACACACTCCCAATATGTAACACCCAGCTGATAGATTTAGTAGGAATAACAAAGGAACAGCACTACTCAAATAGAGACAGACATAAATTGATTCACGTAACAAGTATTTACTAAACATATGATAAACCCCCTTTCAGAATTTTCTGACAAATAATGGATTCCCCTGGGCGAATGCACCAAATAAAGATAATCCCCAGAAAGACTGACCATAATTATATCACCTGTGCAGAATGCACTGACAGTAATGATATCACCTGTGCGAATGCACTGACCATAATGTATTTACCTGTGCAGAATGCACTGACAAATAAAGATATCACCTGTGCGAATGCACGACCCAATAATATATCCCTGTGAGAAGCATGACAAATAATGATATCACCTGTGCAGAATGCATGACAATAATGATATCACCTGTGCAGAAGCACTGAATAATGATATCACCTGTGCAGAATGCACCGACAATAATGATATCACCTGTGCAGAATGCACGACATAATGATACACCTGTGCAGAATGCACGACAATAATGATACACCTTTTGAGAATGCACTGACAGTAATGATTATCACCTGTGCAGAATGCACTGACAAATAATGATATCACCTGTGCAGAATGCACTGAACCATAATGATATCACCTGTGGCAGAATGCAGACCATAATGATATCACCTGTGCAGAAAGCACTGACAAAAAAAAGATATCACCTGTGCAGAAAAGCACTGACAAAATGATTCGGGGGGATGCACTGTAAGATTCACCTGTACAATGCAGACCTATGATATCACCTGTGCAGAATGCACTGCCTAAAGATATCACCTGTGCAGAATGCACTGACCATAAATGATATCACCTGTGCAGAATGCACTGACAATAATTATATCAAACCCGTGCAGAATGCACTGACAATAATTCTATCACTTTTGCAGAATGCACGACAATAATTATATACTGTGCAATTAAATCAGGAAATCCTGAAAACTTTCCTGTTGGTGGGTCTGAGGACTGGAGTTGAGAAACACTGCATTAGACTGATGTTAAGCTGAACTAATATTGTTATTGTAATTATTTCCATTTTAGGATGTAATCTAGTCACATAAAAGGTTGTTCCTGTTTATACTATTGAAGATTTTCTATCCCTGGCCGCCTATTGCTGCTTCTCTCTTTGGCATTGCTGTGTTAGTATTCTGTGCTACGTTATCACAGTAAAGACAAGCTAGGTACATGTACTCTTGCAGATACATTGATTGACTGTCAGTCTCACAGCACATACATATTGTTTACCCTCACATTCAGATGTCACACTCTCACACACTCCATCATCGCACACAGCCATCGGAGATTGCCAGAGCAGTATGCACATACACCCTTTCACCATACATCACAGTATTTTCCTGGGTTCATCAGGGTCCCTTTAGGGCAGTTGAAATGTTCAGCAAAGTCCTTTGAGTTTGACAGGGTACCAATAACTCGGAATTTGGCTGGACTATGAGGATCTGTAACTAGCCCTTCATGGCTGCTCTCTGGGGTCCGCACAGAACACCACACCTGCAAGAGATAGTAGGTAGCTAAGTTACCGCAAAATATCAGACTTAAAGCAGTAGACTGGACAAGATATTTTAGCCCTACTAAGACAACTTAGTTCATGTGGACGTTACCTGTGCAAATCCTACAAAGAAAAGCTGATGGTTGGACAGTCCCACTCCAGGCAATTGCTTTTCTTCACCATGTTTCTGTAACCAGGATTTGTATGCCTAAAATAAATGAAATGAGTGAACAGCGGGCAACACAGTGGCTCTGTGGTTATTAGTGTTATATTGCAGCGCTGGGATACTGGGTTTGAATCCCACCAAGCACATCATATGCAAGGAGTTTGTATGTTCCTTTGTTTAGGTGGGTTTTCCTCCACACTCAGAAAATACATACAGATAGATGAATCTGGAATTTAACCATGAACCCCAATGTGAATAATGACAATCGCTGAACAGCGCTGTGAAATATAAGAGTATGTTCACACGGCTTAGTTTCGTGCGTAATTGCGCGCGCGCATTTCGCCACCTATTGTGCTTTATACGCGACAAAATGCATGCCGTAATTATGGTAATTCATAGCTCTCATAGAGAGCTATGAATTACGCATCGTCTCCCCGGGTGTGCTGACAATGCAATGCATGCCCCCCCCCCCCTCCGTGCTTTAGGGGTACGCGCTGATCAGCGTTATTGCGTACTGTACGTGCCGCAATAAGCCATGTGAACATACCCTAACGGCGATATATATGTATATATATATTAATAAAATAAATAGCAGAAGACATTAAAAATTTGCAAACACAATCCATGATCTGTAGCACACTACTAGTACTAAAAAAAAGAACATAGGAATTATTTTCTAGACATTTAAAATGTAGGGAGACAAAGTTATAAACTTCTTTTAATCATCATTGATTTTCTACATTGATCAAAAGAAAAAGGAATCTTCTTTTATTACAGGAAGCTTAACACCAAATAGTTGAATGCGTAATAGGTTGTTCCCATCTCAGACATTTGTGGAATATTTATAGGATATGCCATAAATGTCTGACAGGTCAGTGTCCCACCTCTCGTACCTGCATCGATCTTGAGAACAGGTAGGTAGTAACTCTCCATTCTGTTCTAAGGGAGTTCCAAGTACAGTGAGCTCAGCTGTACTTTGAATTTCCATTGAAATTAATAGAGAGTGCAGTATACTTGTCACCTTCTCTCCACTCTACACAGGGACTTTCAGGGGTCTGTTCTCAAGATGTTATAAATGTCTGAGATAGGAACACCCTTCAACTACTTACTTCCTTCAAGTCAGTATTTGGCTAGATTCACACGCTGTATTCTTCCTATGGATTTCTGTCACACACTTAGGCTATGCCTACACGGCAATGGTAAAATGCCGATGGATTCAGTTATAGACTCCGACATTATTTTACAATTATGGTGCCCTGCGGATTTTGCGGATTTCAGTCAGCCCTTTAACAGTGAACTGTACTAGAATTTGTTGTAATACGGCAGATTATAGAACTTGTTCTATAAGCCGACAATTTGAAATCTGACAATAGAAAATCAGAGGTTTGTAGACTACAGCTCAGATTTTCTATTGAGGTCTATGGGGACTGGTTTACAGACATAAATCCGCTTAAACATCCGACCAAAAACAGTGCAGTGTAGACTAGGCCTTACTTTTTACATAGAAACATACAGGCTTAGACTGGCCTACAGGCAGGGCCGGGACGATGAGTAGGCAGTGGTAGGCGATCGCCTAGGGCGTCTACCTCTGCCTGTCTCTAAGGGGCGCAGTCAGGGGCCCCGAACCTCCTGGGCTCCAGGCCGCTGCCATGGGCCTGAAGCACCGGCGGTCTCTTTGAGGACTTCTGCGGAGCAGAGAGCGAGTGCTCCCTGCCCCGCAGACAGTGTCGGACCAGCTCTTGGAGGATCGCTGGATCCTCCGGTACGTCACGGTCTGACACAACGGGGATGCAGGTTCCTCATAACGCTGAGGAACCGCCGCGGCCCCGTGCTGCTCCGCTGGGCAGCGTCGCTATGAAGTGATGTCATCGCGACGCTGCCTCTCCTCAGACGCACAGCGCATCATAGGCTGTGTGCCCGAGGAGCTGCTGGAGGAGCGTCCCGACGCTGGAGGCGGGGCCTGAGGAGGAGCGCCAGCCCGGGAAGCAGGTAAGTATGAATGTTCTTATTTTTACCTGCTGAGTGCCCCTATATGCCTGCTGAGTGCCCCAATATGCCTGCTGAGTGTCCCTATATACACCTGCTGAGTGGCCCTATATGCCTGCTGAGTGCCCCTATATGCCTGCTGAGTGCCCCTATATACCTGCTGAGTGCCCCTATATACCTGCTGAGTGCCCCTATATACCTGCTGAGTGCCCCTATATACCTGCCTGAGCCTCTATATGCCTGCTGAGTGCCCCTATATACCTGCTGAGTGCCCCTATATACCTGCCTGAGCCCCTATATGCCTGCTGAGTGCCCCTATATATCTGATGAGTGCCCCTATATACCTGCCTGAGCCTCTATATGCCTGCTGAGTGCCCCTATATACCTGCCTGAGCCTCTATATGCCTGCTGAGTGCCCCTATATGCCTGCTGAGTGCCCCTATATACCTGCCTGAGCCTCTATATGCCTGCTGAGTGCCCCTATATACCTGCCTGAGCCTCTATATGCCTGCTGAGTGCCCCTATATACCTGCTGAGTGCCCCTATATACCTGCCTGAGCCCCTATATGCCTGCTGAGTGCCCCTATATGCCTGCTGAGTGCCCCTATATACCTGCTGAGTGCCCCATATATACCTGCTGAGTGCCCCTATATACCTGCTGAGTGCCCCTATATACCTGCCTGAGCCTCTATATGCCTGCTTAGTGCCCCTATATACCTGCCTGAGCCTCTATATGTCTGCTGAGTGCCCCTATATGCCTGCTGAGTGCCCCTATATACCTGCCTGAGCCTCTATATGCCTCCCTGTGTGCCCCTATATACCTGCCTAAAGCCTCTATATGCCTGCTGAGTGCCCTATATACCTGATGAGTGCCCCTTTTATACCTGCCCTGAGCCCCTTATGCCTGCTGAGTGCCCCTATATGCCTCCCTGAGTGCCCCTATAAAACCTGCTGAGTGCCCCATATATACCTGCTGAGTTCCCCCTATCTTTTATCCCTGCTGAGAGTGCCCCTACTATATACCTGCTGAGAGTGCCCCTAGCTATTTCCCTGCATTAGAGTCCCCCTTTGCTATATACCTGCCTGAGAGTGCCCTTATATACCTGCCTGAGAGTGCCCTAGCTATATACCTGCCTGAGAGTGCCCCTATATACCTCCCTTAGTGCCCCTATATCCCTGCCTGAGAGTGACCTTATATCAATATACCTGCCTGAGTGACCCTATATTTATATAACTGCCTGTCTAAGGGGACAATATCTATATACCTGCCTGACTGAGGAGACATATATATATGTATATGTATGGTGGGGCGGCGGCGCAGGATGTGGTAGGTAGATGCTTCCAGAGAAGACGGCCATCTTCACGCATCTTCACTCATCACACACGGCTCCTGCTAACTGCTGTCCTGAAGTTGCGGCCGGACACGAAGAGAGTGGAGCTGCGAGTAGTCACCGAAGGAGCGGTGCTTCTCCGCCGCAAAGCTAACGGACCACTGTCCGGCCCACAACAGCTACAGTGAATCAAGCTGCTCATCCAGCTGTTAAGGCCTGCAGGTACCGGCGCTTAGCGCCATTTTGCTGTTGTGCCCCGTCCTATAACACCATTACGCTCTGCAGTGTAAGGGAGCTCTGTGCAGCTACACTGAACTGCGGCTTACCAACGCAGAGACCGCAAAATAGCTCGTGCCCACGAGTCTATAAACGGGCCCCTGTCCTGCTTTGTAACGGCCCCGACCAGTGACTCCAACTGTTTGCCCGCCATCACACACCCGCTGGCGGCGCCATTTTGCTGATAACTATTACATGGTGGCATGGTTATACACTGATAGCTGAAGAAACACGGCTTATATAGGAACATTACTCCTATTTATTTTCTTAAGGTGCAAACACCTCTAACCTACTTCCCTCCTGGCACATAAAAGTTATCTTTCCTTAATTGGAATTAACCCCTCAGCAATCTGAAGGCGTAACAACCTCCAAATCAGATCCCTGCTCCTCCATATTCAAACAACTTTTGCAGACCAGTACTATCTGCCAGCACCCCTAGAACTTAACTCTATACTGACCAGAAAACTTCCCCTGCTGCTTAACTCAATTGCAACCTCAAGCTTCAGCTCTCTACCAGAAAGTCACCTAACAGCAAATCACTCCTCATTCTGGGACCTACTACAGCTTCCTAACCCTTCTCAATTACACTGAAAGTATCATTTACCACTTTGTTGACAGTTCCTCCTCTGAGTACAAGTTCCTTGTAACTTCTTTTCCTAAGGCAAAAAGAAAAAAACCCTCTAACCTACCCCCCCTCTTGACTCATAAAGCCAGCCAGAGAGCGCCTCCATCAACTGTCCCAGCCAGAGAGCGCCTCCATCACCTGTCCCAGCCAGAGAACGCCTCCATCACCTGTCCCAGCCAGAGAGCGCCTCCATCAACTGGCCCAGCCAAGAGCGCCCTCCATCAACTGCCCCAGCCAGAGACGCCTCCATCAACTGCCCCAGCCAGAGAAGCCTCCATCAACTGTCCCAGCCAGAGAGCGCTCCATCAACTGTCCCAGCCAGAGAGCGCCTTTCCCTCAACTGTCCCAGGCCAGAGAGCGCCTCCATCAACTGTCCCAGCCAGAGAGGCCTCCATCAACTGTCCCGCCAGAGACGCCTCCATCAACTTTTCCCTGCCAGGAGCTCCTCCATCAACTGCCCAGCCAGAGAGCGCCCCCATCAACTGTCCCAGCCAGGGAGCGCTCCATCAACTGTCCCAGCCAGAGAGCGCCTCAATCACTGTCCCAGCCAGAGAGCGCCTCAATCACCTGTCCCAGCCAGAGAGCGCCTCCATCAACCCGTCCCAGCCAGAGAGCGCCTCCATCACCTGTCCCAGCCAGAGAGGGCGTCTCCATCACCTGTCCCAGCCAAGGAGCGCCTCCAGCAACTTTTCCCAGCCAGGAGAGCTCATCAAAGCCCGCCCGAGACGCCTCCATCAA